>CAJNIZ010042728.1:0-13251 GCA_905231905.1 Symbiodinium pilosum
TAGTCTTTATAGGGCCCTTTTGGGTTTCCATGTTAGTTTCTGGGAGTGTAACAAAATTTTCCCAAAATGGGAGAACCCCAATATAGACCCCAAAATACTATAGTCCTTATTATGGGGACCCCAAAAAAAGGTACCCCTAATTTTGGGAAACCCCCACATAAGTGCATAATGAGGGTCATGAGTCCAGTCATAGGAACTTGCCAAGTCTCATGAACCTCCTTTAACAAGTAATGGAAAAGAACGCGAAAATTGCTAGATAGCTACATAGGGTTCAGGGCTACCCCAAGGGCAAACCGGTTTAGAGCTTGGGGCTTAGGACCTTTGAGTGTATATGGGTTAGACGGCACACGCTGGGAGGAAACGATCTTCATTCAGGATTACCAAGGCATCCCTAAAGAATCCCAAAAAGGGAACCTCCCACTGACCCAAATTTTCCCCCAGCCGAGTTTAATAGTGACCATAATAAGCTGATGTTGGGATGTGTGAGCTTTTGACCAGCTTATCCTCCCCAAACAAATTTGGAACCTGAAATGGGCACCCAGTGAGGTCCCGTCCTTTCAAAATACGCTGTTGAGGGTTTAGGGTCTAGGGTCCATGAAGAGGTTCCATCTTTCTTTGCGGGAGCATATATACCCTAAGCCTAAATCCTAAATCGTATACATCCTGATATCCTTATGTACGCAATATGTATACGTATGAAGCCCAGTTTGGGGTAGGGCTCTGGCTACATCGGATTACACGACTGTTGATACGGAAAATCCTGCATGACATTAGTATATTTCACTCCCAACATTCCTAAGGCAGAAGGTACTTTGAGGTCAGGCAGCACATGTTGTCAACAGTAGAGGCCTGCAGTCCAACCACAAACCCTAAGCCTAAAAAAGTTTTGACGCCAAGACTTAAAACCCGCAACCCAAAACCCTACAACCCGAGAGGGTTTAGGGTCTGGGGTTTTGGGTTCGGGCCCCGAACCACCGACGGGCCCCGAACCAAAGACCCGAAAACCCTCAAATTGAACCCTCATTCCAAAATCCTACACACGCAACCCTAAACCACAAACCCCGGACCCCAAGTCCTAAGGCTCAAACCTTAAAGCCTGAATCCAAGACTCTACATCCTAAAGCCCAACTTTTAGCCCTAACGCCCAACGCGGTTTAGAGGATTTCCAGTCGAGGGTTTAGGGTTTACGGACCTCAGTTTTCATGTCATATTCCATTTGGCTTTCCGCTTGGTTCTGTTTATGCGGGGCCCTACACCCTGAACTCTACACGCATATAATTAATCCCTATTAGCACGCATCCCCGAAACCACCCTAAACCCTAAAACCCTATTATAAGCCCTAAGCCCTAAAATCCAAACCTTAAACCTAAACCCTGAACCCTAAACCCTTAACCCTTAACCTGAAAACCCAGAAACCCGAAAATTCTCAAGGGATCCTGATGAACCTTTAAGCGAATGCTTGGGCATCCGGCGGTCCGGGCAGGCGGAACGATTTGAACGAAGTCGGTGTTTCGGTTCGGCTGCAAGGATTTCGTGGCTGAGGGTTTAAGGTCGGTTTAGGGATTATAGGGTTAGGGGTTTAGAGCTTAGGGTCAGAGATTAGGGTTGGGGTTTAGGGCTATGGCTTAGGGCTTTGGGTTGGGGTTCAGGGTTGGGGTTCAGGGTTAGGGTTTAGGGTTTGGGGTTTAGCTTTGGGGTGGGGGTAGGTTTGGAACTTGGAGACTCGCATGATTGGGATAACAGTGAGGCACAACAGACAACAAGATGTAGCGTCTAGGGTTTTGGGTTACAAGTAAATGAGGGGCACAACAGAATGAGGTTGTAATTTTTTGTGCGGTTTCCATGTTGTACTCCCCTTCCCTCAGCATCAAACCTCCCCGCTGCAGCAAGATGGATATCAGAGGGCTTAGGGCACAGCAATAGAATACCGTCAGGGGAAAATGCATGAGTGGATGACTAGAACCAGGTCAGGACACGGCCTCATGGGACGGGGGCTCAGTGGGCTTAAGGTTTCGGGATGTTTCGGGTTTAGGGTTTAGGGTATCTAGTACTGTTTAAGTTTTAGGGTTTCTAGGGTTTAGGATTTCGGGGTTGCAGGTCTGGACTACTGGCGCAGACGTCATGCCCAAACGTCATGATGGTGTAAAAGCCTGAATAATGACTTCTACTAGGGTAGGAAATTCCTTGTATAAATACAAAAAAAGTTGCCTCAAATAAATCTCAACATGACGTTGATAACTATTTAGGCCCCAGCCCTAAACCCTGAACTCTGAACCCCAAAGCCTAAACCCCAAACCCTAAACCCTAAAGCCCCGAAATCCAAAAATCTGCCTGTTGCACGTCGGACGTCGCATCCTTGCACCAGTCCTAGCCATGCAGAGGCCCAAGGTTAAGGGCTTAGGGTTTCAGGCTTAGAGTTCATGCAAAATTTGTAGGATTCAGGTCCGGAGCTTTGACCAGGTTTTGAGCAAACATTGTGCGGGTTTGCGTTTTTGCTTTTGTTGTGTGAAGTGTTTATTTAGTTGGGCTTGAGGGTTTAAGGTTTAGGGAGGATACCCCAGTAATTAATGGAAAATGAAGAGAGCGCCATCATTACCCTAAATCCCCTATCCCTTGGCGGATGCATCTTGCACTAAGGTGGACGGAGGAAGTCTTGCGTCACTTGAGATCCCGAATATACTGTAATCCTGAGGTATCAGGACGCTAGAGTGGTGCAAGATCCGCAGTATTCTGATTATTAGTACTATTCCTGGTATTCCTGGAATGACTCTTTGCAATACCCTATACAGCCCAAATACTGGCAAATGCAGTACTTAGTACTTTGGGGATACTATGTGGTGCAAGATTTCCTCCATCCACAGTACCGTCTGAGTCTGAGGATCCACAGTTCTGCACCTTAAACCCTATACCCTAAACCTTTTACCCTAGACCCTATACCTTTGAGCCCAAGCCCCAAGCTCTAAACCCATTCCATGCGTCACCGCAAATCTAAAAAGCTTCATATCCTAAAGCCGGACCCTGCTGCCAAGGAGCGTAAAACAAGATGCCAGAGCATGAACATTACATGTACCCTAAACCCCAAACCCCATAAGGTTTATATGTACATATTCAAGAGTAGGGTTTCTGTATCCTGGCAACCTAAACCCGAAACCCAAAGGCCTGAAAAAAAAGAGCCTAGGCCCTCCCGCCTTCGACGAAGAGGACCCTCCTGGGGGTCGCTCCTTCGGCCTCACGCACTTTAGGATTCAGGGCTTAGGTGTTCAGGAGTTTAGGGGTTTAGGCTTTAGGGTTTTAGGGGTTTAGGGTATCCGTACACAGACGGCACTAACAAGGGCACCTAATATACTGAAGTCCTTATTGCGGGGCTCCCCGAAAACAGTGCCCTTAATGTTCGGGAAGCCACAACGTAGGGTTGAATAGGGCCTATGCAAGTTTAGGGTTTCGGGTTTAAGGTTAAGGGTCCGCATTGCGCAGGCAGAATTTTGGCTTGATAATGCAGCCCTGTGCCGTTCTAGACATCAATGCAATGTAAAGCCTGAACATGCCTGAACAATTGCAAGTGTAAGCATCTCCCACACAAGCATGGAAGACAAGAACCGGCCGTCCAATCTCCAGAAACCCGGGGCCCCATAACAATGTAGACCCCAGTATAATTTGATCCCTGCGGTACGGGCTCCCAAAAAGGGACCTTAATGTTTGGAAAGCCCCATATGAACTAAACTCTGAACTCCTAGCATCGCTCGTAAGAACTCCTATAATACTACCCTATATAATCCCCTGTATATACCCTTTATGGAGTTTTTCACGATACCTCATATGGGCTTCCGTGCTTGTTTGGAGAGGTGTGTTCCCCCATACTTTTTTAACACCCCACTTGGAGTGTCAGGGGTTACGGTGTAGGATTTCGGGCTTAAGGTAGTGGCCTTAGTGAGTCTACTTATAAAATAGAAGAGCCACGTAATCAATCCAATTATCTCTGTTTTTAACCTACTTACTAGTTCCCCCTGACTAAACCCTAGAACCTCAACCTTAAACGCCTTTAGCCCTATCGGCCAGTATCTAAAGCCCTGAAACCTTAACCCTTAAACCCTAAACCCTCAAAACCTGTACACCCCTATATACCTCTATATGGGTGGTTGTCAAAATTATGGTCCCTTTTTGGATCCCTATTATAATACGACACCTAATATTTAGGGTACCCCAAAAGGGACCATAATTTTGACCCCCAGTATAACCCCTATATAACCCCAGTTTCCATTTCATTTTCCATTTTCTTTTCCATTTGATTCTCCATTATTGGGTCCTATACCCCTATATAACCCTATAAACCCTAAACCCTAAACCCTAAACCCATATACCTCTATATAGGTTTCCACAACCCGCTACATCATCCCGAGCTCTACGCAACGGACCCTCGAGCTTTGTGTGTGGGATTTGGGATTTAAGAATGCTGGCTTCAGGATTCAGATTTCAACTGCTTGGGGTTTAGGATTTGGGGGCTTAAACCCTTAACCCTCAACCCGTTTAGGGTCCGGGGGTTTAGAACTCCACTGCTGAGGGCTCAGGACGCAGGGTTGCGGCTGCTTAGGTTGTAGGATTGAAGGCGGTGCAGGGTTTGGTTGTCAAAGGGGTGTAGAGTTTAAAAGGGTTCTAATTTCTAATGAGAACCCCAAACAGGGAACCCGCAGAATATAGTAGGAATATAATAGGAATATACCTACCAGGGTCCTCATATTCTCGGGTATTCCTACTACATTCTTGGGGTTCCCTGTTTGGGGTTCGCAATAAAATTCTCTTATAATTTAGGGTAGAGGGAGAATCGGGAGAAGGGCTCCTGTTAGTTTGAGACATACCCAGGGAATTGCTTTCTGCTGAAGCCGAAGGAACAAAGGGATTTTAATTACTCCAAGCCCGATAGTTAAGACGGCCTCTGTAAGTATCATATGACGTTGATGGGATCCTGATTTTGGGGGCTGGGGCAACTAAAGCCCCTTACCACCTACTATAACTAATACCCCTTTATCACCTACTATAAACCCCTACACAACCCCAATATGGCTTCGGTTGCCATTTCAGTTTGCACTTGCCTTTCCTAGTTGATTCTCCATTATCCCGAGACCCGAATCCCCAAACTCCATAAAATCACCATATAACCGCTATGTATGTACATAGAATGACGTATACATCCCTTTAGAGATTGCCAGAAGTGAAGTCCGAGGTGTGCACGTCTCGTCAGGGGCAGAGGACGCCTGGAGCGAAATGGTCGGATAAAAAAGGGTGTACTGTAACTTTTGACGGCTTCGAGAAATTGGGTCCCTATAAAGGGGCTCTTAGGGTTATAGAGGTACTATACAGCGTTTAGGGTTTCGAGTGGATTATACTTGCGGGTCCGGGGATGCCGATAACCGCTCAGGCAATATCGCGGCACCCAGTATGAACCCTACTAAGTAAATCCCCCTGACCCTTTAAGTAGGGACCATAGAATTACGTGGGGATGGGAGAAGGAAATTGGGTGGTGGGGGAGGGGGGGGGGGTCCTTTAAGTTTAAAGATTACTTAAGATGTGTGACAGACTTCTACGCCTTCATGTATAGGATCTGCCAGATCAAGCTAGTAGTTTCCAGAAAACCCATTGTGGTAGTTTCCATTCTCTTTTCCATTCCCTCATTCCCAGCTAACCAATGGTAAGTAAATGGTTCAGAATTTAAGAATGGGCTTCCACCTTTGGGGCGTCGTCAGGGTTTAGGCTTTAGAGTTTAAAGCAGGAAAGCCAACCGCAAAGGCAGGGAAAGGAGCGTAAGCAACAAAGCACTAAGGACGTGATTGCAGGCTTCTTGAAGTTATAACCCAATAGAATTTGTAGTACTAGTCCAGTTACAAGGGGAACGCGAGGGGCTAATAATACTTTGGGAGTAAGCCCTAAACCCTAAACCATCACAGATAGGGGGTTGCACCCGAAAGTCAGAAGAATAGTGACCTTTTTCACGAGTATTCAGGGCTTTAGGTCATCGTCTTTACTGAGTCTTGAGATCCGGGTAATTACCACATGAACTACCATTTGGGCTTGCATCAGGTGATGTGGGTCTACTGTGCATCCAGCGCAACTGCTATCGTGCTCAGGTATCTTCTCAACCCTAAAGCCTAAACTCTAAATCAAAGCTTTGCTAGATCAACTCTGAGCCCACTCACACGGCCATTTTTGAAGTGGCTGATATAGGGGTTTCCCAAAATTAGAGGTGCCCTTCTGGGGCTCCCAATAGTAAGAAATATAGTATTTTGGGATGTTGTGGTTTATTTGACAATTTCGTACTGGGGTCTATTTCAGGTACCCTGCATTATGACTAACCATACAAAAAAGAGGACCTAACTATTGTGTAATTAATCCTATACGTTCCTGGATAAGTTGTCACGTTCAACTTTCTTTTCGATTTGAGTCTCCATCATCCCTAAACCCTAAGCCGAAATCCAAATTCAGTCTACATTCTGTCTGCACCAGTCATGCTTAGGGCCTAAACCTTGCGGTCAAGGATTGCCACTATGGGCGGATAGACCTTAAGGGTACCTGAATCTACCCTTTACAGGATCCTAATAGGGAATTTTAGGGTCTAACAGCCCATGGTGGTAAGGGGTGGTACATGTGCGATGCAAATGCGCGAGCAGCCTGATCAAGAACATCTGCCCGAGACGGTGCCCCAAACCGAAAACCATAACCCTTAAGGCTTAACCCTAAACCTCTCAAGATCCGGAGCGCCCCAAATTCTTAGCCTAAAGCCTTCACCCCCCGAACGTAAGTCCCTAGGCCCCAACGCCTTGACGCCCGCACCTACACCCCAAATCTAAACTCCCAAACCCAAACCTAAATTCTCAAACCCTTCATCCCTAATCCCGACTTCGCCAACTCCTAAACTCTAAACCTCTCACCCCAAAGCTCCTTAGCACTTACACCCTGAACCCCCTAGGCCCCGAAACCCTGAACCCCTTGACCCTGAACCCCTAATCCTTAGCCCACTAAACCCAACACCCTGAACGCCTAAACCCTAAACCCTAAACCCTACACCCTGAACCCTTCAGAGTTTGGACTCTCCCCGCTATCAGTCCTGTTGGCCCATGGAAGCAAATGGAAGCCTCCTTGGCGTCATTTTTTTGTTTAAGGTTTAGGGTGTAAAATTTTAAGGGCGGGTTACTGATAACCTGAATAGAAGTGTCCTTCTAAACCAATTACAGATCCCTTATGTCCCCCTGAGCAATAGCAGCAGTTTCATCAGTTTAGAAGGAACGCGCCCCTCCAAGTAATTAGGCAACACAGGAGTTGGGGTTTGAGATTGATCTTGCGGAACCAGCGTGGATACTAAAACATGTAGCCTGGGGAGTTACAGGGATGTTTGGCCTGAATTTGGACATTTTAGGGAACAGATGGTTTCTGAAGTTGATGGGTGGTGTCTCTAAGCCCTTAAGCCTAAAGCCGCTTGGAGTCCAGGGCTTTGCATGGGGGAATAGGAATAAGCTTGACCGTTTGTGAGCCCTGTCCAGGAGCATGATGAACCTAAAGCGTCCTCTCATGCTGGGCGCTTTCAGCGCAAAGGGCTCAGAAAACTCAGCCCACATTACCCTAGGAAGAAAAAAGGATCCTTTTTACATAAAAAAAAAGTATAAAGGATCCCTTACATTGATCCAGAAAAGTCAGCTAGGAACCCGAGGTGTCCTCCGAAAGAGATCCATGCCGTTCACATGCATTATAGTCTAAACTCCCAGTATCCCGCTTAACAAATCCTATAGTAGTCCCCTATGTTTTCCCCGTATAATGCCCTTAAGGAATTTCACCTGCACCCGGGATGTTTAGGCCCGGAGGGGTAGGGCGGTCTGTGCGCGAAGGACATGCCAAGGGTGACTTTGGGTTGCAGCCCCTAAAGCCTAAACGGTTTAGGGTTTTGGGTTTAGGGTGTTCCAAGAACCTTGGTGTTTGGAAACCTTAGGTTCCTCTGTCCCTGCACAAGCAGGATTTGGAGGAGACTAAGGTGTTCTTGAATGCAGCTACTAGACGTTATATGAGCCAAATAGTTTATTTGATATTCCATCTTCTTTTCCATTTCCTTCTCCATACCAGTAAACCCTAAATCCGAAATTATCCAAACCCTGAACCCCAAACCCTAAGCCCTAGCGGAGGAACTCACAAGGGCTTGAGGAAGACACCACAAGTTTGCACCCACTTAGGCTCTTGCCGCCGAAAGGGACGTCGCCAGGAGCTTAACAGAGTAAGGTAGGGTTAAGGATGTTATACCCACGGGTGGTTAGCAAGAAATACGGGAATATGTTCTATAGGGATTCTAAAGGGATTGCATTTGCTTAGTTATCCCCGGCTTACCACCAGTAAGTACAACTTTAAAGTGATGTTGTTAAAGCTCGAGTCTTGGTTGAGATACCCTATATCACAAGGAATATACTAAAACAAGGGTCCAAAAGGACCGCAAGTTACAACCAATCCAAAATGATGCGAGTTGAGTGCACAGCTGCAGCTAGTGCAAGCTACCTGAAATGAATAGGGCTCAAGGTTCGGAGTTGAGGGTTTAGGGTTGAGGGCTTAGGGTTCAGGGCTTTAGGGCTTGTATCGGGTATAGGGCTTGTTATGTTGTTCGCCACGACAACTGCCCCATTGATTTGCATCACTCACACAAAGCCCTACACCCTTAAAAACCCTTATCCGTGTATGGAAACTTGACATGATGGCCTACACCCTGGTGCTGACAAAGCCAGCGGCCGGCAACAGGGCAGACTCTGAACCCTAATCCAGAAGCCCTAAACTCTAAACACTAAATGCTGAACTCTAAATCTTGAATCCTAGATCGTTTAGGGTTTACTGTAAGGCCGGGCTAGCATTCCTAAAGCGGCCACGAAGCTTTGGGTTGAGGGGTCTTCTCAAGTTTGGAGGTCTTAATCTCCCAGCGTACCTATTGCAGACCTTAACTATCTCCCCCAAAAAATTGAACTCAACCCCAAAAACCACCAAAACCCTAAACCCTAAAATCCTAAACCCTAAATCAAACTGCTTGACCTGGGAGTTGGGCTTCTAACTCCCAATCTAACATGGAATCACATACAGTCCTTGCTGAGAAGGACATTACTTGGAGGCCCATGGGACTTAGTAACTACTTATAACTGGGATTATAACCCTACTTATAATTGGGGTAACCCCTATAAGCCCATTTAGGGAAATTATAAGTAGGGCTATAAGCCCAATAATAAGTAGTTACTAAGTCCCATGAACCTCCAAGTAGAATGGATGTACTCCCATTTTGAAGACTCCATGTTGGTTTGGGAGAGGACTATAGGAACTGTGTCTATACAGGGCTTTCGGATGGGGGATTTGGGTTCACCCGTGTTAGGGACCCCAATTTAGGCTCACCAGCCCAGATGAAGAACTGTCAGACACAGGAGGAGAATGTCCAATAGCGGGCCCACAGGCGTCGAATCTAGAAAACTGAACTGGGTTTAGGGCTTAGGGCTCCCTAAGTACCCAAAATCTTGGAATGAGTTTAAAATACATTCGAGGCCAAGCAGGATTTTTAGTATCAACTGAAGGAGGAATTCACGCAAGAAATGATGCAACTTCCCCCCACCAAACATGGAAGCCCACATAACCCTCAACACTAAACCCTGGGTTGACAGGACAGTAGTCTTTGTAGGGCCCTCCTGGGGTTCCTCATATGGAGCAGCTCACATATTCTGGGCCTTAGCCGCAAAATCTGCTTCTTGCCAGAAGGGCCAACAATTGCCAAGAATTGTGGGTTTCCTAAAATTAGGGTTTAGGGTACCATTGTGGGGTACAAACCAGTGAAGAGAAGGATGTACACATATGCAAAAGGTGTGACGACCCTCCCTCAAAGGGGTATGGCAACCTAATTAGGGTTTGTGGTTTAGGGCTTCGGGAACCCTAAAAGAGGGGCGATAAAGACAACGGAAAGACAACAAAAGAACTCATATGGAGTTCCATGTGAGCTTGCGAGGAGAGGGCAGGGCCTTACGGTGGATGCAGAAAGTCTCCAGTCACCCTAAACCCTAAACCCGCAATTTTGGATTTGCTAGCGCGCAATTGAAAGGGCGGTGCAGGATTCCATCGATCCATAGCCATAGCACAACATTCGGTTTAGGGTTCAGGGCTTAGGGTAGCTCCAACGCCTACAACAAGGACAAGAGCCATACGACAGTCCAGAATCAAAAAGTAACCCCTATCAAGCAAAACACCTTCCATCTAGTCATCCATTTTTTCATTTGGCTCCTCAATATGCCTGAACCCTAAACCCTAAACCTTGAACTCTCATACAGACAATACTGTAAGTCCTGAAAGACCTTGTAATATGCTGCAATACCACAGTACTATCAGGTACCTAGGGTCATAACATCCACAGCCCTAAGCGACAAATATCTTAGGGTTCAGAGTCCAGGGGCCATTGAAAGCTTCAGGGTAGTTGAATGAGCATGTGGAACCCAAATAACTGAGCGAGAGGATTACAACAGAAACGGTTTGGGATAGGTTTAGGGTTTAGGGTACACGATCTGGCATTTCGGTTCAGGAATTAGGATCTACTGCTTATAGTTCATAAGTAGATAGAATATGGCTTCAGGTATATTATGATAAGATCCCCATATACCCCATATTCTATCTACTTAAGGGGGACTATAGGCCCTAAACCCGAAGCCCTATATAAATAGTAGGGCCCTAAACCCTAAGCCCTATATAAATAGTAGTTTCCATTTTCTTTTCCATTATCCCAATATACCCCCTAAACCCTAAACCCTAAACCCTATAGGCTCTAGGAGTCAAGGCTTAGGATTTAAGTGTTCTAGGGTCTGGGATGGCGGCTTCAGGATCGAGGGCTCCAGTTGCCAAAACGGATTCCCTTTAAAGGGAGCTCATAGGGGATACATAAAATTTTTAAAGGTTCATGGTGTAGGGGATACATAAGATGTTTATACGGTTTATAATGTTTAGGGCCAACTTGCCACTATGAGTCTATATGGTGGTGTTCCTCGCTATGCACAGCGAATTTCCTAAAACCCTCCTTCTTGGAAACGCTCAGGGCTCAGGGTTTAGGGTTTAGGGCTTGTGGATGAACACCCTGCTTTGTCGCGCGCAAGACTCCCCCACCCCTTACATAAACCTTTGCCCTGGCCTGTTGTTACATACATGCCTCTGTCGCGAATGCTTGGTATACATATGCCCCACAAAGAGCCTTTGGCAAAGGGAGGCCGGGCAGTCCTGTTACAGGCCTATCTCGCAGAAAAGCTCTCCACGCCTACTAATATTTGTTGAACGCAATGTTTTGGATTCATGGCCATATACTTCTCACTGTGATGGACCCAACAGCTCAACGTTCAGGATTGACAACTTGGGACGAGTAGGGTTCATGGTCCAGGGACATCTGAATTACCCCCAAAGAAGAAGCAACTGTCACCCAATGCGGCGGGAAACTAGGGAAAAGTAATGAAAACCCGAACTATTTAAACCGGGTTTCGGATAAAAGTTTTACTAGAGTTATAGAGGGATTAGATTTAGAAGGGGGCCATATTGGAAGTCATTTAGTGAGTTCTCTACAATAGACAATAAATCGTTCAAAAACCTGGAAGTCATTGCTTTTCTCCTGGCCAATGGGCCCGCGATGCAAAGGCCGTCTGCTTCAATAATAATCACACTTCGGAAGCACAGAGTGGAGACGATCTAAAGAAGTCCTCTCTTTATGTACTCCTCAAAATGCTAAACCCTGAATTTCCGCAGAGAAGGGGAACCGAACCCTAAACCACCAAACCCTCAGACTCCCAGTCCCCTAAACCCACCCTACCCTAAACCCTGGAACACCAAACCCTAACCCCTAAACACCAAACACCAAACCTCTAAATCCTAAACCCTAAATACTAGTTGCCTTTTTTCCATGTTCTTCTCCCTTATGCCCAATATAAACCCCGTATAATCCCTGCATAAATATATGGAGGTTTCCCTAAATTACTGTTCCCAAAATAGGGGAAACTTATATAGGGCCCCGTATTATAATGGGAACCCAAATATAGGACCCCGTATTATAGGCAATTTAGACCAATACCCATATAATCCTAAACCCTAAACCGTAAAGGTTTCTGCTTCCGGTCAGGGCTGGCCCTCACTTTGCACCCTCGAGGCCCTCTTCCTTTGGTAAGCCCTGACGGGACAAGAAGAGGAAGGAAGAGTGGGCGGAGCGTTCAAGGTTTCGGGTTTTGGGCTTAGGCTTCACGGTTTAGGGTCTAGGATTCGGAGTTGAGGGTTTAGGATTGAGAGTTAAGGATTCCGGGTTTAGAGTTTGGGGGTTGGACGTGCCCCTCCCGGCCTTTGAAAGCCTGGAGGCTTCGTGCTCTTAAGTTTAGGGTTTTAGGGCTCAGGGTTAGAATGTTTAGTGTTTACTTATAGGATTTGAGGCTTTATGGCTTGTATAAGGCTTGGTGAGCTGGGGCCAAGCTAACTATCACACTGCTAGGTCGCCACAGAGGTTTTGGGCTTCGGGTTTAGAAGGCAGACGCTGAGCCTTTTCAGATCAACAACTTCAGCAGTGAGCGGGATCCGAATGATTGATGACAGGGTCCTTTAACTTCTTTTGCTATGGTCATCTCATTCCGTTGGGGTGCCGCTTGAAGTAGCTTATTCCTTCTCGGGGTTATGGCATGATGAAAAGCTAGAGATGTTTTCAACAAAGATACAGCTATGATGAAAAGGTTCTCACCTCAAAGTGATCATAAGTCGTAGCAGCAATGAATCCAGGCCGGAAGGGGAGCGCTCTGCAGCTGCAGAGTCAGGAATTCACCATCACAAATCTCCCACACAACAAACCCTAAACCCTAAACCCCCACAACACAAGCAGGACTTCAGGGCGTGCTTTTTGTGAGCTGCTTGTGACGGTGGTCCATATCCAGGGGTCAACGTGTATGGATCGATAGCGCCTGCATGACGTAAGGAGGAGCAACAATTTTCATCGTCCTAAACGCGCAAACGGGGAAAGAAAATAAACGCCTAAACCATTGAGAACAGGTGTCTGAGTTCAATGTCTTCTGGTGCTATTGGGAGATGGAATTAGCAACCCCAGGGTAGCTCTTCACCACGTGGGCCTATTCCGAAACACTGATGCGACCTAGAAAAGTAGCCTGGGCTCTACACTCTTCGATACCCAGGCTCTTCATAATGAAGCCCTCAACCCATATTCGGAGTTACAATACAACCCCCCCCAAGTGTACC
>CAJNIZ010042728.1:19929-51012 GCA_905231905.1 Symbiodinium pilosum
AAAAAAAAAAAAAAAAAGTCGCCAACATGCACATAAGCATAAGACCAATGCAGGCGCAGCACGACCCGATTCAGCAGCAGCCGCGGGCCCCTCTCAACCACCAGCTGTGCTCTTGCCACTCTCTCCTTACTTCACACACATTTGAAGCTTTGGTAGGAAAAAGAATTCTAGAAGGCTCATGGATCATTTTCACTAGGGTTGGAACTACTTAGGGCAATTATATATCTACAAGCGAAATTATGAAATTACAACCAGCGTAGCCCAACTAGGAATGCTTGGAATAAGTGCATGGTGGCGTTTTGGCAAGCTTCAGGGAACCTCAATATATACCCTATTGGAATATAGTTGTTCCATTTTCTTTTCCATTATCCCTATATAACCCCAATGTAATCCTTATAAACTACCCTATAATCCCAGTTTCCATTTCATTTTCCATGTTCTTTTCCATTTGATTCTCCATTATAGGGGGATAATAACCCTAAACCCTAAACCCTGAACCCAGCCCTCGACCCTAAAAATTTTCCCAGTGGGTACAAATTATTTCATTTGGTCTTTATTTGGCCTGTACTACGCCAGACCTCTTCACAGCCACGTCACTGTTTCTCAGCATCCTGTCAGCTTGCTTAAGAAGGGGTTTAGGGTTTAGGGTTTACAGCGATGCAAACTACCTTGTGTTTAAGAGGAGCTGTAGCTGTGAGCATCCCAGCGTCGGCTGTTTCACTTGAGCTCTGCACAACGAAGCGTCCCACGACGCAAATCCCGACAAGAGCCTCGTCAGAAAAACAAACAACCGAGGTATGCATGAGGGCATGTGGGGATTTGCAAGAACATGTGCATTACCTGTCTATATATATATATATACATGAGCTACAGCCAACATTCCCAGACATTTCATGGGCATGGGTTCCTAGCAGGGGATATATTAATTATTAGGGACTACACTAAGCTACCAAAGAAACCCTGAAGTCTGTGGCGCTTGGGATGTTGAATGAGACATAGCATAGGTTGTGAATTGCATGAGGCGCCATCCAACCTCTGACCTGGCCCAGCACAGGTACCATCTTTTTGACCGCTTCCGACGTATGCCCAGAACTTTACAACTCCCCGCGCTTGTGCAACACTAGGTAAGTATGTTGAAACAAACACTTGTGTTGCACAAAACCTGACAAAACAAGAGTCTCACGTGGCGTTGATTCTAGGGGCGGAACTTGGAATGGGGTTTCCCATCTTTGTTTGGGTTACCTTTATGGGGCGTCCCCTTAATAAGGACATATTTTGGGGGGTCTATATTGGGGACCCCTGCTTAGCGAAGCTACGGAATCAAGGAGCTTGGGGTACTTTGCAGAAAAGCATTAGGATGGTGGATGGCCCCGAACAGTATAAGAGAGTCTCAAGGTAACCCCATCTCCTTGCAATCCCCAGATGAGGTAGAGTCTAAACTCCTAGTATCCCCCTTAATAGACCATATAGTACGAACCCTATATCATCCCCTATACAACCCGCTCTAAGGAGTTTAGAGGCTGGCTCCTGAAACCATAAACCCCTATATCCCGCCCCCAGCAACCCCCCAAATCACAGTCTCTAATAGTCTAACCCTTGAAGGTCGACCAGATCCTTCGAAAGTGTCCGAATTTTTGCAGATAATCCGAGCACTAGAACAATAAAAGCCACCATACTCAAAGAAAAAAGTTGGATAGAATTAAGCTCCAAAGACTCGCTACAATTAGGTGGCCTTTTGTATGGGGAAAAGGGACCGGATTTACAGAACAATTTCGGGGAACATATCCTGATAATAGAGATATTCAATACAATCCTATTCATTTTTTTAATTAATAGAGGTCCAAGAGCCCCAATGACGCAGGAATGCATTCCTATTCTTTTTTGATTAAGTTCCAAGGTCCCAATCATTCTTTTAATCTGGCGCCCCTCATTCCTTATTCTGGCGGGGGGGGGAGCCCCCAAATTAATCAAGTGTTCGGATTAAGGTTTATCGAAGACCCCGTGAGCTTCAGGGTTTAGGGTTCAGGGATTCCATGCCCTAAACCCTCATGTACTTACGAAATTCCCTAATCCCCCAAGCACAAGACGCCTTCTCGAGGCGTCGCTGTAAAGCGCCCGCCTGTCGCTCCGACAGCACCTGCCGTCCACCACTCTCTGCGTTTAGGTTAGGGTTTAGGTTTTAAGGCTTAGAGTCTTTAGGGTTTTAGGGTTTGGGGTTCTAGGGTCTGGGGCTGGAGACACTCTAGACCCCAAGCCTTGTTTTGAAACATAGCCCCTGCAGGTTTTTCCCAATAACTGTGAACAAAGTGATGCCATGAGGTCTACACTCCCCACACACAGGTACCACAAAGCGAATTGAAAATACTGTCCCATGAAAGCGGCATTTCGGGTGGCCGCATGCGCTTCTCAGTATGTCAGAACCACGACTATACTGAGGTTATAACGATCCTCAACCGCAAGCCATAAACCCTAACCCACAAGAACCCTCAACCCTGCACCCTCAAACCCTAAACCTCCCAAAACCCCTAAAAACACCAGAACCATACCTCGCCAAGATGGGCGCCGAGGTCGCCGTCCACACCCTGCAAGAGACCTCAAAATGGCTTTATGCTTTGAGGATTTGGCGGTTTAGGGTCGGAGGCTTAGGCTTGTAGGGTGTAGGGTTTTAGGGTCAAGGGTTTCAGATTCTTGGAGTTTAGGGTTTCAGATTTGTAGAGTGTAGAGCTTGAGTCTAGCTTCTCAGACGGGTGTAATAGGCGGAATTGCTCCACCATTTGGGATTGTGTAGGGTTTCTGTTTTTCAAGCTCCCATGTTTCATTAAAAGTGTTTGGGGCTTAGGGTGCGCACACCCTGAGATCAACCCTGACACCCATAAAACTTCGAACCAAATCTGTAGTAATAGTATTAAGAAAGAATCATGGTAGCAAGTAGTAATAGTAGGAATTCATATGGAAGCCTCCCAGCCCCAGTAACTTAATGCAATGATTAGTGTACTGGGTGCATGTTCCTTGTTGGGGCTTCCTAAAATTCTGCAACCCCCAAAACTACAACCCTAAACCCTAAAGCCTAAACCCTAGGGTGTTAAGGGTCCCTTACATAAGGCGGTTGTTGACAGTAGTTCATATGGACTATGATCTAAATCATAGCATCCGCCTGAGCAACCCTCATAATAGGCCGCTACATGATCCCCAATATAACCCCCCGTTTGATGAGTTTAGACTACAGCTCATATGGTTTAATACACCCAAAACTCCGTCTTAGCTACTTAGGCCCGTTTTGGGGAGTAGGGGCTTAGGGCTTAGGGTTCACGGTTTAGGGTTTAGGCTTTAGGGTTTACGGGTTGGCTTCAGGCTTTAGTGTTCAGGCTTTAGGGTTTAGGGTTTGGGGCTGAGGGTTGAGGATACCCCCCCAACCACCCCCTGCCCAAACAGTGGAGGCAGGCGCCCGATAGTGTTACAATTAAATGCGAACTGGGGTGGGTTGTAGATGGTCTTAAGGAACTTAAACTGAGTTAGCATAGTAAAGAGACCATGGCATCAACTCCATATATGTATAATGGTAACCTATTTGGAGCTACTGAAGAGCAACCCAGTTTGGGCGGGATAGGGTTCGATGACATGCCGAAGAACCTTCGGATAATAGCATGGTCCTACTGTCAGCTTAACGGACAAACCTTGCCCCATCTTCTTAAACCTAAACATAGGACTCATACTAGTACAGCTGATTGTGGGTCAAGCAGGATGTGTTACTAAACCCCCGAACTCTGAACTCAAACTTCGTTCGACCTGTGGGTGGTGCCTAAGTCCTAACCCGTGTGCGGCCGAGGAGCGCTCCTCCAGTTCTGCTAAAGGCTGGTACTCCTTGTAAATGGCCTCCTCAAATTCTGCCAGGAGTCTGTTTAGAGGGCTGTAAGCTTTGCAAAGGCCATTTGAGGGTTTCCAACAATTGCGGGACCCTTTTTAGGGTCCCAATAACCATGACTACGGTATTTCGGGTCTACATTGGGGTCCCCGCATTTATGGAAACTACCATATAAATTATCTGAATGCCTGTGCTCTAAACCCTAAACCCTAATCGAAGTTCTCAAAACTAGATCGGCTCTTGGAAAGACGTTGTGATCAAGGCGATTGAGGGAGAGCCAGTTCAGACGCAACGATTCAGGGTTTAGGTTTAGGGTTTTGAATCCCCCTTCTCCAACATGCAGCCCCAATCCCAATAAGACTTGAAATGGGACCTCGACTCAAGCGTGCAGGATTCTACACCCAGGTCGGTTGCTTTCGGGCAGGACGTTTGGGTGTGGCTTTGGGGTCAAGGACTTGGAATTCTGAGGTGCAAGAAGGGGTCTCAACGCTTGCTGTACAAGAACTGCAAATGCCTATGAAATGGTATGTACATCTTCCCGCGTGTAGGGTTTAGGCCAAGGAGCCGATTCACCGTTTCCATTATGGTGTGCCACCTCATCGTCATCCACGTCACCTACCACCCACCTGTGGCAAAGGAAGAGGATTTCGGGCTTTTTGTCTAGGACCTGTTACCACCCGCCCACTAGTCGGTACTTGTGGAATGCCAGTAGAGTTTGGGTTTAGGGTCACTCTCGACTCTCAACAGCTGCTACCAACCCATCTCGAGAACCTACATGGCTATGTTAGAATCGCGACCATTCATCAGATCTGCAGGGGTTCAGGGTTTAGGGTTAAAGCATGGGCGCCTTGCCTCCAGGTCTCAGAAAAGTGGGGGGAGGGATGGAGACCATATCTTATCCGCGTCAGAATGCCCGGCACAGCTGGTGGGGTCAAGAGTATGGGTCCTGTTTGCGCACCCTTCGTAATGAGGGATTACTCCTCTTCCCTAATATGACCCCCCCCCCGCCCCCCTAGTATTATGCAACATAACAGGAATATCTAATATCAGGGGCGGTGGGGGAGGGCGGGATTATGTGGTTCTGCGGATACGTGAGGACACCGCGACCTCTGTAAGGAGTTTGGTTTAAGATTTGGGGTTTAATTTAGGGTTTAGTATTTAGGGTTTAGGGTTGTTAAAAAACTGACCGGGGTCAGAGGGCCTAGTCCGTGACTCTTGGGCCCCTGATTGAGGCTGTCACTGTGAGCATCTTTAACTATCTTTACCATGTCTGTTAATACCCCAAACTCTAAACCCTGAATCCTAAAACCTAAGCCCTAGACTCTAAATCCTATTCTAAGTCTTTATAGGGACTCCTCTGGTCAACTTACAAACTCCTGTATATCCCTAGGTTTGGGAAATTAGGTTATAATATGTTGTAACACTACTCTCCGCATGGCGCCCTACAATGTGTGGCCCCAACACACAACCACACTCAGAAACCAAAAACTACATCCGAACCACACCTGCTGATCTCTGCTACATCGAAGTCGATGTCCATCAAAGAAAGAAGTGCGGGAAGTTCGCGGAGAATGGCCAATGTGGTATGGAGGCTTAAAAAAACTGCGGCGCTGGATGCTGCGGCAGAGGTGGGAGTTCGCCTTAACTAAACTACGGCTCCCAAATAGAAGCTACAAGGATACAAGTACTAATCCAGGCATATGCCCATGCGGGCAGCTTTGCGTTCTGTGTTGTCCCTGGGCGAGTGGTAGGGGCTTCTCGGTACATCGTTCTTCGGCAGAAGCCGGGAACATCAGCATGGAAATCCAGCTTCGTGGAGTAAGGTGGATTTCTGGAACTACGTCGCCCTGGGAACCCTGGGTTACAGCAGAGTTGCAGTGGTCCCTCCTGGGGGGGCCCCTTTAAGGACAGTTACTGGGAGGGGGAATGACCCAAGGCTTGCTTAAACAAAGCTAACATGCAAGCCCCAAAAAAGGGCCGCCAAAAGACTCATGTCCTGCAGCAGGACTTTCTGGGGTTCCATCTTCACTTGGAAAAAGGGAATCAACCGCGGAGACTGCGCAGATCATCGGGCATTCGAGCCTGTTACATCTTCCATATGATGGCTTGATTTTCTTTTAAGTGACTTCTGTTTGGGGAGTCCCCAGACGAAGGATTTAGGGTTAATGAGCAACAGCCTCAATTCCTAGTATCCCCCGTAATAACCCCTTTTGTAGTCCCCTATGTCATCCGCCATTTTATTCCCTTAAGGAGTTCAGACTTTTGCCAATATGAGTATAAGGGGCTACCCCTTTTCAAAAATTGAAAGTAAAAGACATGTAACAGAACCAAGGACACCAAAACTGTCTAATCACAGTGGAAAGATTAAGATTGAAACCCTAAATACCACAATCTGGTGTAGCTCTTACACTACTTGATCCTGAACTTAACATAGAAGTCTAGATAGTCACCAACATCATGATGAAGTCTTTTTGAGGCACCTCATTAGCAATTATTTCCGCCTCACATTATACAAGTTTAGGGTTTTCAGTTGAGTTCAGGGTTAGGGGTTTCGGGTTTGCGTTGAGGCTTGAGGGTTTCTGGATTTGGGATTAGGGTTTCAGGTTTAAACCTCCACCGCGACCCCAGCGCTGTAACCTGAGCCTCAACTCTCTACTTGAAGTGTCAGAAAGGTTTAGGAAGCACTGTAGGTTGATAATGGGGCTCATTACGCGGCTTGCAGAGGGTATAAGGATGCATACTAAGTCGCCCTGACCCTCCAAATACACCATAATCCCCTAAGCCCTACACGCTTCCTCAGCCCACACGCTTCCTCAGCCCTAAACCCTGAACGCTAAAGCGTAAGCCCTAAACCCTTTAATGTAGACCCTAAACCCTAAACCCTACTTACGCCCCTGAACCCTCAGCCCCAAACCTAAACCCTAAACCCTACACCCTAAACCAAGAGCCCAAAACCTTAAACCAAAAGCCCTAAACCCCAAGCCCTTAGCCCTAAGCCCTAAACGGTCAGCCCTGAGAGCACTGAGGCCACAGCTTCGCATCAAGTTCATCATGGCGGCCTGAGGGCCTCTACCACCAGGATGCACTTGTTAGGGCTTCGAATGTAGGGGTTCAGGGTTTCGGGTTTAGCGTTTAGGATTTAGGATTTGAGATTTAGGGTTTGGGGATTAGGGTTGAGAATGACAGGATCGCAATGCAAAGGCCATTTGAACCTACAGTAAACTGGAGAAGGGCGATGAATCTAGTAAACTTACCAGACATACTTGCAACTCCACTCAAACTTTAACCCTAAACCCTAAACCCTGAACCCTAAACCCTTAAACCTAAACCCTAAACCCCGGAAACCCAAGAACCTCTGTAG
Source organism: Symbiodinium pilosum (assembly GCA_905231905.1). NCBI lineage: Eukaryota > Dinophyceae > Suessiales > Symbiodiniaceae > Symbiodinium > Symbiodinium pilosum. Next base: position 27,153 of record CAJNIZ010042728.1, read on the forward strand.
CCCTGCGCATCCACAATATACCTCTTTAGACCCCCTATAACATCTACACATCATCTGAAAGCAAAGAAAAGGAGAGTTGGGCTTCATCCTTTAGATAAGGGTTTAGGGTTTAGGGTTTAGGGATAAAGGACATGTGGTCACGGCTTACTGGGCTGCCGTCGAGGAACTTAATCTAAGTTACTATAATTGGGGAACCATAATAGTTTCTCTATATATATATGCATATACCCATTACGGTAACAAATTCAAATTCCGTAAGAGTGCATAGCGATCCTCAAAGTTTGAGTCAGCGACTAGGTACCGAAGAGTGAATACTTCCCGGTCTAATCATGTTGATACTTAAAAATCCCGCATGACCTTTAATATACTATAGTACTATAATTCCCTAGGTACAAGGTACTTAGGGTCATGCATGGTTCTTAAACATCCACCGGACCAGTATGAAAACGATTCAGACTTAAGTTCAAAGAAGGCATGGGGTGCCAGCACGCAAGACTTACTGGCTCTTAGTAAGGAATAAGGGAATCTCATCCCTACATAATCCCAACATAATGTATTCAATGTAGTCCCTTATTCCCTACTAGGAACCAGTAAGAAGAGTCCGCTGACAAGCAGCCTTCAGAGGACCTTCTCGAGACTACACAGCCCTGCGAACGAAACGGGAATAGTCTCAGCTCCAGCGCTAGTCGCAAACGACGATGCTAACAAACACAGCACGGGTAAAAACGATAGAACATCCCCTTTCTAAGCCTTCTCATACTCCCCTATATAACCGCCTGGATCCCACAGCAGACCCAAAACCCAAAACCCTAAACCTGCTGCATGACTGGAATTTAACAGCTGGGTTCCACACTGAAGTCTCCGAAGAGGTTGGCGCCTTGAGAGTAGGGTTTTTCTTTGGGTTTAGGGTTCAGGGTTCCCAGAATCAAGGGGTACCTTTTTTGGGGGGTCCCTTCAATAAGATTCTATATTAGGGTCCCCTTATGGGGAGAACGGGTTCTTTGAGGTTCTTCCTATGCAGTGCCATATAGTCCCCCTTAAGTAAATAGAACATGGGGTATATGGGGATCTTATTATAATATACCCACGGCCATGTTCTATCTACTTAAGGGGGACTATAACCCACAGGAGGACACTGTCTTATGCTTAGGAAGCATAGCCCTAGACCCTAAACCCTAAAACATCCTAGAGTACTGCCCCACACCCTAAACCCTAAGGCATTACGGTTGTCAACAGTAGGATGCCGCAGTGCTTGTAACGGATTTAGGATGTACGGTTGAGGGCTGCTTCTCTTACTTTATCTTGGGGACCCTACTTGAAGGTTCAGGAAACTTAGTAAGTAGGTTCTAAATGGGTTCCATGAGTCCCCTAAATGGGGGTTGGCCTACATACCTGACCTTCCTCCTTTATAACCTGCATACTGCGTCAAGTTCACTTCTGAGTGACCCTAAATCCTGAACTCTGCACCCCAAGATTCGAAGTAGTGCCCTAAACCCTAAACCCCTAAACCCTAAACCCTAAACCCTGAACCCTAAACACTAAACTCTGAACCCTAAGCCCTAAACCCCAAACCCCTAAACCCATAAACCCTAAACCCGGAACCCCTAAACCCTGAACCCCCAACCCTAGACCCCTAAGCCCTAAACCCTAAACCCTGGCATTTTTTGTATCCCTACTTAAGAGCACGACTCAGCTCAGCTCGAGATGCCTTGGGCTTCTTTGGCCCAGGGCTGGTGAACCAACATGGAACACACGCGGTTTAGGGTTTTGGGTTTTGGGTTTAGGGCTTAGGGTTTAGGGTTCAAGGTTTAGGGCCCATTGGGGTAATATTAAGGTCACATTGGAGTTATAGTGGGATGCTAAAAAAAGAAAATGGAAACTACTATTTAAGGTTTAGGTTTTAGGGATGTTTCCTGAAACTAGGGGAACCTTCTTGAGGGGGCCCTATGCAAAGGATCATAATATGTTGGGGACTACATTGGGGTCTCCTTATTTTGGCAAATTACCATGTAGGGTTTGGAGTCTTGAGGGTAGGGATATACGAGGCGTGCCTGAATAACTGGGCAGCTCCATAAAGACCCCGGTAAACTATCTTGCTAATTTTAGGAACTTGGGAAGAAAGCCCCTAATTGTCAAAAACCCCATGTATGGCATGTGATAGGTCTAGAGAAAAGGCTTTGGGGTCGGAGGTTGAGGGTGATACCGTTTCGGGGGGCAGGGGTCCTTGCAATTCCCTTTTCATGGATCCCATGTTAGTTCCTGGGAGGAACACTGGGTTGCAGCCTTTCAGCCATCCCGCTCAAAGCTCAAAGCGCCAAGATGCCGCGGAGGCCAAGTTGAACTTATGGCTACGGTTGATGGACATAATCCTAGAGATCCCTAGAGTTTAGGGGTTTAGACTTTAGAGTCGGACAAAATCCTACATGACCCTAAGTACCCAAAACCTAGGAGTTATGGTACTGTAGTAGACCAAAGGTCGTGCGGGATTTTGTCCATCAACCGAAGTTGCCGTGGTCCGGTCCGCGCTCCTCGTCGTGTCCTGGGCCGTGCTGGCGTTCACCTCGGATGTTGCCGTCCTGGAGCTGTAAACAAAACTTACCATAATCACACAGTGTTACGATAGGTAACTTGTGATTACTATACACCCAAAATATGGTGACTTCATTCAAGTGTCTTAACAGCAACCCAGTCACGGTACTGCGAGGCGGGCGACTGAATGCAGCTTCGTTGTGCACATCTGCAGTCAGAAAGGCTGATCTTCAGGCCAGCATTCCTTGCGTAGGCACTTCCCCCTAAGACCGGGTTGCTGTTAAGGAATTTAAGTTAAGTCACCATAAAACTTGGTACATAGAAAATTTTACAGTTTCCTTGCTATAGCAACTTAATTTGAATTCCTTAAAGACAACCGCCAATAATGAACTCCGTAACGCCCCGCAGAATAATGTCCCTCGTAATGTATAGTTGTACGTTACTGTGAGCTTGTTACTTAGGGAGGGGGCCACTGAAATGTGACGCGACTGTGCATGTCTACCATGTTTCACACCATTGCTTCTAATGTCTTCCTCCTCACTGCGGCTATTACTATGCCTCATATTTTCCCATTATGTACACCTCAGACATGAGACGGTGATGTCCCGAGAAGACTCACAGGAAGGCTTTGTGCCGCCTCGTCTCTGTGTCACTGTGCACCAACGCATACTCGGGGAACTTGCCTCCTTAGCTGTTCAGAACTCTAAGCGTGCTCATTGCTTGACACTGACAAAATACCACTGGCAAAAGGACAACCGCGAGAATACTGAGACTCGCGGTACCTGTAGACAAGCGAGTGAAAATGCTGCGCAGGTGGAAAGCCTACACTACGACAACTCTCAAATGCTGCCGCAGTGTCGGAACTCAATACATCTCCCACGGAAGATGAGACCGTCCTACCACAGCAACGTTGGCCCTAAACCATTTAGGGTTGAAGGTTTAGGGGATCTCAAAGCTGGATAGTTACCAGAAATCTGATCCTGTTCCCAAGATGCGCCCTATGATTGGAGCTTCAGAAGGGTCATGTCATCAGATTTTCGAAAGTTACATTATCTGTTTCATGCTAGCTGTTCAAGAATTTGCATTACGCTACCATAATGAATGTACATAATATATAAATGGGTTCCCTTTTTGTAGCAACTTGTTATAAAGTCCTCAAAGGCAACCCAGGAAAGCCCAAAACCCAAAACCTCTAAAGCCTACACCCCTAAACCCTTAACCCCATACTCTAAACCCCTAAACCCTAAACCCGTGAACCCTAAATCCTAAACCCCTAAACCCCTACACCCTAAACGCTAAACCCTTAAACCCCTGAACCCTAAACCTTTAAACCCTTAAACCCCTAAACCCTAAACCCTTAACCCCTAAACCCTAAACCCCTGAATCCTAAACCCTAAACCCTTAACCCCTACACCTTAAACCCCTAAACCCCTAAACCCTAAACCCTAAACCCTCAAACCCCTAAAATCCGATGCGCAGATGTCCTTGCACTCCAGAAGACTTAGCGAAACATCGTATCGCGGGTCAAGATGCTCGGGCACATCTTCACTGTCCTTGTCCTGTCAACAACAGAGTTTAGGGTTTAGGGTTTAGATACTTACTAGGGATTAGTAGGGAATAAAGCAATATAATCCCGAGATAACCCCTATAGGGATACTACTTACCCCCAGTAAGGATAACACCAAGAAAGTTCCAATGTAAAATCGAACTTCGAATCACAGATCTACAGACAAAGGGGATCTAGTGATGATAACATTGATAGCAGGATATTGAGAATTTCTGACAGAAGCCATATCTAATGTGGGTGACAATAAGAGTTATACAAAGTCAAAGGAACCCCAACATTTGACTGCCCCGCATACTACTGGCGTGCAAAGCTTCCATGATTCCATGATTCCATGGCAAGCTGCAAGTGACAGAATCCTGCCTGAAACTTGGACAGCGCTTGCCTAGCGTAAACATCTCCATGAAGGTAGGCAACCTCAGCTTCTTGCAAATCTATAAAAACAGGTAAAACAGGTTTAGGGTTAGAGGGTCAGGGGTTTAGGGGTTTAGGGGTTTAGGGTTTGGTTTAGTGTTTAGGGTTTAGGGTTCGCAGCTTGTGCTGGCATGTGGTTGTTGTCCTCCCAGGGTCGCATGACTGCCTAGCCGTCTCCAAACAATACACTAACCCTCTTAGACCGGTACAGCAAGATCCAGGTCAAACTTCTTAGACAACAACCAGCAAAAGATTCTCAAAACTGACTGCTGATTGCGCTTCGTTCTGTCAATACCCAACTGCACCACGGCCTGTGGTCTACAGGGCCACCAAAAGGGTATGCCAGACTTTGGAAGTCGCGTTCAAGACCGTACTGTCAAATACCTATGAGCCATGATTAGTCTAAACTCCTAGTATCCCTCTTTAATAATGGAGAATCAAATGGAAAAGAAAATGGAAAATGAAATGGAAACTGGTATTATATATGGGATTATAGGGGATTATTGTCTAAACTCCTAGTATCCCCCTTAACGATCCCTGTAGTAGTACCTTATATGATCCCTTATATAACCCCCTTTAAGGTTTAGATTATGGTTCATATTGAGGAGAACCCTGTGTTCCGGGGTTCATTGTTTGGGGTTCCGATTAAAGTCCTTCGTGTGATGAGTGTTCTGATCGTGAAAAACCTGGAACCGCAAACCCTAAGCCGTAGGCCCTGAACCGTAGACCTTAAGGCTAATATAGGGTTACAAAGGGATGATTGAAAAAGTGGAAACTACTATTTAGGGTTTAGGGTTTAAAGCCTAATCCTCTGAGTATTCTATCTCCAACTAACTCTCCAATGAGCATTTCCAACAACAAGTTCGCCCTTAAATATCCGAAAAGGGATCCTGATCAGGGAGACTTGAAAGAAGCCATCTTCAGCTATAAGAAGCCACTAACAGCGCACGACTAAAATACACCTGAGGACCCTACAGCCTAAACCCTAAACTCTACAAACCCTACACCCCAAAACCCCTCAACCTCAGAAACCCTACACCCTTCAAATCCTGAACCCCTAGACCCTACACCCTATGAATCCTGAATCTGATCCCCGGTAGAGTCCAGAGAACGATGGCGCTGCGACCAAGCAAGTGCATAGCGGGAAGGTCCTCTCAGAGACGATTTAGGGTGCACACTACTGTGTGTAGGGTTGAGGGTTTAGGGTTTAGGGTTTAAGACGCACAATACTGGGATCCTCAGTAACCGATGAAATGACAAAAAGAAGCCCCCTCCCTAATTATGTGTATGATCTTGCTTTGTAAGGAGCCCAGAAAAAGGCGAAACAAGCTACTGCAGAACCCAGACTAGGTGAAGTATCCACTGTAAGGTTCGACCCTAAACATTAAACCCCAATCCCTAACCCAAAACCCCAATCCCTAAACACCCTAATCCCTAAACCCCAATCCCTAAACCCTGAACCCTAAACCCTTTGTATCCACCTACTCGAAGCAGTGTCCGGCCAGAAAGAGCCATACTCGGCTATGAGAAGTGGAGCCGCAGCAGCTCGCTGCAGTATCTCCTCAAGTGCGGTTTAGGGTTTAGGGTTTAAGGCTAGGGGCTTAGGGTTTAAGATTTGAAGTCCAAAATATGGCTTGGGCTTTGTAATCTAGAGTTTAGGGCTGAGGGTTTAATGTCTTTTTCATCGCCCCTTGTCTCTAATGGTTTAGGACTGGGTTTAGGGCAAGCGTAGAATGTCTAGGGTTTAGGGTCCAGTATGGGCCATATCCCATGGACCCTTTATACCGATGTACCTATTTAATATATGTCCCAAAAGCACCTTCCAGGGCCTCCCGAAAGAACATATCTCCTCAACTTGCCGCTGTCTAAAGGGGGAGTGGAAACGAGAATGGAAGCTATCATACTGCTGACACCTTAGGGTTGGGGGTTTGGGGCTTAGGATTTAGGGTTTTTGGTTTGGGGGTTTTGGTGCCACAGGGGGGAGAAACCCTAAACCCTAAACCCTAAACCAACCCTAAACCCTAAACCCTAAACCCAACTAAAAGAGATTCTCTAATTCTAGGGCTTCGCTCCCCCACCCTCCCTGAAGCACCACTGAGTCAAATCCGCATCACAGCATTTGCACTGGCAGGGTTCAAGGCTTGGGCAGCGGAGTTAAAAAGGGTATGAGCGCTATAAAGGAACGCGTTTCTTTTTTGGGCGGATATCAAAGAATGACGGCATTTTAGAATTTCAGATTCTTTCCAGGAAGGATGCACTTTTTCGGGGTGGACTTACACTTGGCAACGTACTATTTTCAACCTCTCATGGAAAACCACGATCCCTAAGTCAAAGCCCCTAGACCGACACTGGTTTGGGAAGCTGGGCGTACTTCGTGAGTCAGGGAGACTTAAGAAATTTGGGAATAGTGGGGTTCACTTGGGTCCAAAGGCTTATAGGGGTTTCTGTATATCAACGAAATCGACCCCCACCCTTTCCAGACCCTCAATAACCCTAAGCTCGAACTCCTAAGCTCTAAACCCCAAGCCGCTAAACCATAATAAAGCCCCAAACTAAACCCTAAACACCTAAACCCTCAACCCTAAACCCCTAAATCCTAAATCCTAAACCCTGTTTGTAGGATCCGAGGCCACCGCCTAGGTTTTGCTGCTCTACGGTTTGCATGTTTACGGTGTGCATCTGAGTAGCTTTTTTTTTGGTGGTTGAACCTAGTAAGATAATATTCCTTACATAAAATATTGTACCCCAAAAGGGGGATATGCAGGGGATATGATCTTACTCTATAATGGGTATCATAGTATCCCCAAACAAACTACTACTCATCTGAGGGATTGCGCCTTGGGGTTCAGGGCCGCATTGTCCCGAGGCCACACCTCTCTGACAACTACTCTCTCTTCCCCAATAACCAGGGTTTAGGGTTTAGGGTTTAGGGTCAAAAAAGTTTACACTTTATTATAGAGACCCAAAAAAGAAGCCCAAAAAGGTTTAAGTTCTTCTATTGGCTAAGTAAGTTACTGTTGATACTTGCATGACGTTGATATACTATGATCCCATATTTCCTGAGGTATAAAGTACTTAGGATCAGGCAGGATTGTTAGTATCCACCGCGGTAGGGAACGTAGCAATACTAGCACGAGAAGAAATACTACTAATGGTAACACGAATGTATTTTATATTGAGAGAATTTAGATACAAAATAAACGGAACTGCTAATATCAAGTACCTAGCTCGGCAATCACATGGAAGCCCGAAAAGGGAGCTCTTAAGAGCAGTCCTTGTCAAAGGGATCTATGAAGGATTCCACGCTAATTTGTACTCTGGACATCTATGCTCCCTCATCATGCATAACCTTTTTAGGGAAGTCCTCCGCTGCGGTTGATGCAAGCCAGCCCTTCTCGTTCAAGTTGCTTTCATACCCTTTGATGATGATCATGACACTAGGGTGGATATCCTTTCAGAACTCTGCAACAACTAAGCCCGAATGTGCCAAGAGTCCATGTTCGATTCTGAGCACAACCGGCATTGCCTCTTCTTGACGCGCGAAGCCTCGAACGGCACGCCTGCCTTCGTCGCCCCATCGTGGACGAGCTGGACAAACTCCTCAGCTGGAGGAAACGCGTCAGAGATCTGAGAATTTCCCGAAAGCAGGGGTCTTCAAAAACCCAAACACTACAGCATGATGCCCATTTTGCAATTCAAACTTCTGAAAACGCAAAATTACCTCCAGTGTGCTTCACAAAACTATGGGCCCAAAAAAACGCCTAAAAAAGACTTTGCAACTTCTGAATCAGGGCCATATGATATGTGTTTTCGTGGTTGAAACGAAACTGAAACCATATTCGTCTTCCAACATACTATACCCAAATGGAATCTAGAATCTAACAAGCCATTGGGAACTATAGTATCCCCATAAAAAGAAAATGTTGCACATATGAAATTCAATCTTAAGTATCAATCCCGAGCCAGAAAATCATGGGCCCCCTAGATCCTCCTGGTTTCGAACATAAACCCTCAACTGGGTTGCTGTTCAAGAACTTAAATGACATTACCATAATGGGTAAGCATCATACGTAATATGGTTTCCCCAATATGGTAACTTGAACTAAGTTCCTTAACAGCAAGCCAGTAAATCCGTCACACTCTCCCGTAGGGCGTTGAGGCTCATTTCGCAGTTGTCCATCACTGCTTAAGAGCGCTACGGTAAGGTTTAAGGACGAATGTTTGAAGTGTCTACCTGCTTGTAAAACCTAAACCCTAAACCCCACAACAGTCCTTATCAAAACAAGGGTCCGCTTGCATCCTTGCAACAACACAGGATCCTCAACACAGGGGGTGCTAAAACTTGGCACCGTCAACGCTTAACTATCCAAATCCCTAAGCCCCAATCCCTAAACCCCAAATCGCTAAACCCTACACCCCAAGCCCTAAAACCCAAACCCTGGATGACCAAAATCCTGCCGCATTAGCAGCTTAACAATGTTCAGAATTTGAGCTTACCATGGTTTAGGATTTAAGGCCTAGGCTAGGGTTTAGACCGTAAACCCAATAGAGGTGCCGTTACTGCTGACATGCCTCAGTGCTGTTGAGACCAAGAAGTCGAACGTAGAAGTTTGCGCACGTCAGCTGGTGCCTGAAATCAATTGATTTGGGGATGGACCTCAAGTTTGGACCCCAAAGTCTTGGGGAGCCCTCTTCGGAGACGGTCGTACCATTTTTTAGTGGCTATTTCGGGCTTATGCATTGATGTGAATTCTGAGGGTCCGACTTAGGGGTCCCGCTTTACATCCTTTGACCTAATCACCCAAGGTCCTGCTGTCAAGGCCCCTGTTATCTTATCTTGTGTCTTGCAGTCTACATTGGTTGGGGCCTGCTGCTTCTGGAACTGCCATGTGCGACTTGGCCTACACTGCTCTTCTCAAAATGAGCGGAGATAGAAGGACCCGCGTTGTACTAGGAGCCCCAATAGGAAGATCCGTGTTATGCGGATTTTTTTAGACCAATCCCTAGCGTATAATTTCCAAGAGGTTCGGGTGTTAATCTTATCTATACTCCCACAAAGACGAGAAGACACTGCTAGTTGCTCATCTAAGGCTCTAACCATTAGCCCCCTGACACGGCACGTAACACATGTAAAGGGACCCCAAGATTCATCTTCAAAGACACAAATAAGAGGCCGCGGCCTTCGACCCTAGAGCTCAGGTCTCGAACCCTACACCCCAACCCTAACCTAGGCCCTGAACCCTAAACCTGAAACCCTAAACCCTAAGCCCTAGACCCTAAACCCTAAATTCTAAATCCTAAACTCACCCTAAACCCTGAATCCTAACCTCATCCTAAACCCTAAAACACTAAGCCCTAAAACCGGCTAGCATTTGGAGCCTAAAGTGAAACGGAGCTTGAAAACCTAGGCCCCTAGCAGGAGCCTGGGAGATGACGGCCCGTCTTTGCAGGCTTATGTAGAAAAACATAGATAGGGTTTAGGGTTTAGGGGTCTCGGGTTTTAGGGTTTAGGGTGTAGAGTTTAGGGGTCTAGGGATTTAGGGTTTAGGGTTTAGGGTCTAGGGTTTTTGGGTTTTTCGGGTTTAGGGTTTAGGGTTTTAATGGTTTTCGGATTTAGGGTTAGATTTTAGGGGTTTTCGGGTTTTCGGGTTTTGGGATTTTCGGGTTTAGGGTGTAGGGCTCAGGGTTCAGGGTTTCAGGGTTCCAGGGTTCAGGGTTTGGGGTTTCGGGTTTGGGGCTTCGGATTTGAATAGATATGGTTAGGGAGAATGGAGTGTCAACTGGAAAAGAAACATAGAAACCGGGGTTCTTCAGTGTCTTCTAAGGGCTATGGCAGATCGAAAGGGAATCCGGAGAAACTATTAAAGGATCCTGTTGGTCTATAAGGAAAAGTATGAGCCATTGTCTAAACTCCTAGTATCCCCCTTAATAACCCCCATAGTAGTCCTCTATATAATCCCTATATAACCCCCCTTTAAAAGAGTTTAGACTATGGCTCATATGGAGGAAAATATGTACCGTAATGGCAGGACTGTTGATCAGCTGCCACATTCATGCGAGACACTCGGGTTTAGGGCTTGAGGTTTACAGTCTGCAAATACTCGTGAAGATCTGCGCGGGGATTAGAGGTGCGGGGCCTGGGATTGAAAGAGTAGGTGTAGAGTTTGGGGGTCCACAACAAACCTCCGGGGTTTACAAGGCAAGGGTTGAAGGGGGCTCTTCCTACTGAGGCGCTGAGCTTTAGTGAGGGTTCTGAGGTTTTGGGTTTTGGGTTTACACTCAGAAGGCACCACAACGTTGCTTTCGTGGTAATATGAGCCGTTGTCTAAACTCCTAGGATCCCCCTGTAGTAATCCCCAATATAATTCCCTATAAAAACCCTTTCAGGTTTTTTAGACTACAGTTCATATAACTGAGGGTTTAGGACCATCCCTGTGGTGGGCTTCCACGTGTATTCTGGAATTCTGATGACCCCTCCACCCTAAACCCTAAACCCTGACCCTAAACCCTGATGTTGTCTAAAGCGGCCTAAGGGACTGCTTTTGTTACCGCATCAAACCCTAAACCCACTGTGCCATCCCCTCAACAAACAGACTACCCCTAAAACATTCCGTAAACCACATTGTAAAACATAAGCCCTTAAACCCACGCCCTGAGGCCAAAGCCTGAACCCTAGATCAGCCCTGAAATGCCTCCCTGGCCCCACCCAAAACCCAAGGCATTAAACTTACTGCTTGTTGGCAAGGAATGGAGGAATTGATCCCCATAGGCAATCCTTCTTTGTTTACTCCGCAGACCCTAAATAGCGTGGTAGTTTTCATCTTATGCTTGACTATTTCCTACGAAGAACCAGCAACACGAACCTCCCCTACAATCCCTGGCTAACCTCTATTCAAACCGGTGGTCCATTCCATTTTCCATTCCAGTTTTCTAGCCCTAAGCCCTCAACACAAAGCCTATACCCCCAAACCCTGTAGTAGCTTCCATTTCCTTTTCCATTCCCTCGATAACTACTAATCACCAGCAAACAAACGCCCTCCACGTCGTGCCCTGCTGCGATTGCAGCAACGTGCCGATCTTCTGGGCTACTGCACCAACCCACCTTACAGGTGATTCAGGGGCATGAGGATTCCAAGTGGAGCTTAGGGTTAAGGATGTCTTAAGCCCTAAACACTAAGCCCCAAAATCCTAAACCCTAAACTCCTAAACTCCTAAACCCTGAAGCCAAAACTGCGTTCGGGTTTAGGGATGGGAATGGCAGTGAGGATGCCAGGGATGATCTCCATGTCCTCTACTGCAATCCTTTTCTTTACTCCCCCATAAGGCTCAGGGATCCCCATTTGAGCATCAATAACCCCCAAACCCTCAACCCTCAGCCCTAAACCACAATATAACCTATAACCTGAATCCGAAGCCCTCAACCATGCATCCTAAACCCTGAACTCTAAACCAGAAAATCTTAAACCCTACGTAAATCACTTAAACCCTAAATCCCGAACCAGCTTCCATTTTCTTTTCCACCCTCACTTACTTAACCATCAGAAAGCGACGCAGGTAGGTCCGGCAGGGAGCACTGCGGACAGAACCTGAAATTCAGATGGTTCAAGCGTTAGTGTTTCAGGGTTTGGGTGGTTAGGGTTTCAGGGTTTGGTCCAGGACTGGGGGTTTGCGGTTTGGCCTTTTTCGACTTTATTCAGGATTCAGGGTTCAGGGTGGGGGGCTTCAGGACCCTATGTCTCCCTATAACCCCCTTATCGGCAACCATAAACACCTTGCCCTACAAAAAGACCCACAAAAACCCTAAACCCTGAACTTAGACCGTAAACCCTTCTCCTACAAGTCAGGCCACTTCGCGAAGTCGAGTCCCGGGCGCAAGTGCCAGAGCCGGTCGCGGCGGATGATAGGACCGACCTCAGGCTTTCGGTTAAGGCTTAGGGTTTCAGGGTTTGGGGATTAGGCAAACACTTGCAGTGATTGAGTCAGACTATCCGACTGACACAACCACTAGGCATGTGTCGTTGAGGTTTGGGGATTAGGGTTTAGGGTCTAGAGCTTGGGCGTCACGATTTAAGGGGCTTTGTTTTCACTGCCCTGTTCACAGCTTCTGGCTTCAGAACAGTCAAGGCGTGGGACCCCTGGTTTTGGCAATCTTTGTCTGCTTCTCAAAGTTGAGGTTTGTAGGTACCAGCAAAGAGCCAAATCCTTGCTTTAAAGAGATGGAGCTTATAAACGAAACCCCAAGCTCTAAAGCGTAAATTATCTTTCAGATATCCTTATCTTGAATCGATGCCTATCCTTTTGCCTCTGAAGTTTTTGACGGCATGAGACCTTACAAACTACAGGGACGGAAGAAAACCTTGCAGCATTCACGATGTTCAAAATATGTAGTTTGGGGTTTATGGGGTAGGGCTTGGCATTTAGGGTTCCGGTACCTCCCAAACCCTGAACCCTGAACCCCAAACCCTAAACCCTAGTTGTCAGGTATTGCTTGAGGATCCCATGTGTAAACCAAGATTTCTCCATCCAAGATCTGGAGTCACCAACCCCAAAGAGGACCACGGAGGGACTCCCCAGTTGACAACCCGAAACCCTGGACCTTAAGCTGCGTGAATAACTTACTATCGGGGCCTATAGGATGGTTCCAAGTTCTGTGTATAATGCGGTTTAGGGTTTAGGGTTTCTGTGTATAATTCTGGCATAGGTATGGTATCGGGTAACCCTAAACCCTGAAACCTAAACCCTAAACCGCATCAAGCCAAGCTCAACATGACATTGGTAGTTGTTTGGCCCCCTGTCTCAGCACATAGCACAAAGTAGCACCCCGCACCCTTCATCCTACGGTAGCACCAGTTTTCTCTAAACCTCAACCATCTGATCCCCAAGCTCTGGGATTTAAGGTTAAAGGGTTAAGGTTTAGGGGTAGAAGGTTCACTTGGAGGATCAAGGTAAATTAGTAAGTATTCTGAAACAACCCCACATCATAAACCCCAGCTCACTCCATGATAAATCTAGTTACTAAGTCCATGTGACCCCGTATCGTAAAATCTAGACCCTGATAACCCTGGGTTATGCATTACCCTAAACCCTAAACCCTAAATCCCCATGTTCCGCCGAGCAGCGTACACAAAGGCGCAAGTTTCCTCCTTCTCCGGGGGCTTCAGAACCATGGATTGTCCAACCTGCTAGGTTTCAGGGCTTTAGGGATACGGATTTAGGGCTTTAGGGTTTTAGGGCTTAGGGTTTAGGATTTAGGATTTAGGGATTTTCAGATTGGAATGTACGGACTGGGTCGGTTCAAACCTGCTCATACTTGTACTTATATCCCAATGTCCAATCGCCCTGTGTCTCCTAGCAGGGTTACAATAGACTAATGGACAATTACAAGTATATTCCACATCTTTAATTACCCCGAACTGGTAAGTGGGGAGTCTGGGGCCTGGGGCTAGGGTTCTCGACCTCTACTTGATGGATTAGGGGACTTAGTAATTAGCTTTGAAATGGAGCTATAAGTCCCCTAATTGGGGTTGGCCTGCCTCTAAGCCCCCTGAGCATCTAGGTAAGCCCTGAAACTCTAGGTAGACATCCCTAAACCCTCAACCCTAAATCTGTATTCATTGTTTGTATTGTACCCACCCCCATTGAACTCATCAATGCAAAGGTGAGTAGCGTTGTTTGTGGTTGAACCAAGTCAGAACATATTCCTTTGATAAAAGACCATACCCGAGAGGACAATATTATCTTACTCTATATTCGGCCCTACAGTACCATTAAAAAATGCTACTCATGTGTTTTCTCTGCATTTGTAGCGAACCATGAAACTCCAAGGAAGGCTTAGCTTGAGGAATGGATCCGGGTTTAGGGGCTTAGGGCTTAAACCCTAAACCCTAAACCCTAAATCCTAAACCCTAAACCCTATAAACCCTAAACCCTAAACCCTAAACCCTTTAAACCCTAAACCTTAAGTGGGTGTGGGGGAGTGGAGCTCTAGCATGATCCTTACCAAATTCCCGAGAAATGGAACCTGTATTCCCTGCAACCCTTCTAAATCCCCTGGGCAGCTACCTGACATACCCCAAACCCTACACCCAACCAATTCCCCACTTCCCAACCCTACACCCTTAAACCCCTGTACCCTAGACTCGAAACCCTAAAGCCCCTAAACACTAAACCCTAAACCCCTAAACTCCTAAAACCCTAACCCCTAAACCCCTAAACCCTATACCCCAAAACCCTAAACCCCCCAAACACCTTAAACCCTGAAACCCTGAAACCCTCTGACCTGATGGGCCAAATCTGGATAGACGAAAGTGCTGCACTCCGTTGGGCTCGAGCTCCGCATCCTCACCATCCAAAGTTTAGGGGTTTAGGGGTTTAGGGTTTAAGGGTTGAGGTTTTAGGGTTTAGGGTTTAGGGGTTTAGTTTTTAAGGGTTTAGGGTTTAGGGATTTAGGGTCTAGGGTTTAGGGGTTTCAGGGGTTTTAGATTTTCAGGTTTAAGGTTTAGGGGTTTCGGGTTTGGGGTTTCAGGTTTGGGGTTTAAGGTTAAGAGGGGTTTGGGGCTAACAGTGGTTTCTGGGGGTCATATATGGGGGCTTCTATGGGGAGATTTGAGGTTTAGGATTTAAGGTTTAGGGTGGAAGGAGAATCAAACGGAAATTGAGTTATATGCAGGATACATCATGGTTGTGTGTGGGTTTAGGATTATGGGTGTTTCAGGCTTCAGGGTTTCGGGCGTCTAGTTTCGGCTTTGGGGGTCTACAGACTTCATTCAACTAATTAAAACTACCACTATAGCATCTAGCAAGTGTACTTCTAACCCGTACAAGCCGATAAGCCATACCCAGTATTCACCTACTTACTAAGTCATCAGCATCTGCAAGTAGCCATTAGTTGGGAGCTTCAATACGATTGTGTAGGGGCACCCTAATTATGCCGAATTCTACACCTGTTCTACTTCTAGATTCAATTGTAATTTTAAGCTGTGCCATAAACACCCCAAAGTAGGCTATAAGTAAAATGTTTCAACTAACTACACATGAACCTCCAAGTATAAGGTGCTTCGCCAGGTGACTGCCAGAAAACTCGGATGGCCTCAGCGAAGTCCGGTGCATTCCTTGACTTGGTGCCCTTAAGGGACCTGGATTAAGTGACCACAACATGAGTAATCTTGTAGCAGGCAATGGGTGTCCTTACTTTTTGTGGAAACTCAAGTATAGGGAATAGGGTTTAGGGTTTATACTTCTCGTGATAGTTTCGTTCATGTTTCTGGACAGCAACACGGTTGCGTAAACCAAAAAAAAAAACAACAACAAAAACGCATGAACAATGTTTCCATAAATTGGGTTGGCCTAATATTAGACCGCAATCTACTGCAATCCTTACTGTAGAGGTTCCAAAAAATGGAAACCTGCACATCAGTACGCTGTCACTTCTTCCGATTCCTGGGGCTCATCGTACTACCACCCCGAGGTTCCTCCTTAACTAGTGTTATTTGGGTAGGGCTATGGCTAATTTAGGCTAATTCCAGGAGAACCTACGAGGCAATATGGTAGCGAAATCCAATGAAAACCCTAAATTCTGAACCCTAACCGAGTTGCGCCAGCGTCCCCAGATTGTCAAACAGCTGCTCGAACATCCACTCCTCATATCCGGGGCCTGCACGTGGGAGCGTTCACAAAATAAGGGGATACCTTCTGACGGGTTACATAAGAGCATAACGGGGCTGCATAGGGAATTCTGGGGTTTAGGGATTAGGATTTGAGGTTTCCGAAAGTAAGGGATACCTTTTTAAGTGTTCCTATAAAAAGGTTATAGCATTTTGGGGTCTACACTGGGTTTCGCTATTCGTGGAAAGAACACATATGGTTAAGCAACAGAACCTTTTACAGTAGACTTTCCCGTGGATCACCCTGAAATCCTTTATTCCTCTTCTGGCCTTTAAGAGCCAACATAATCTACTGTAGTTCTTCCCATGGTTTAAATCTTAGTTAGAGGCCTGCACCGTCGCGAAGTCAGGGTCTTAGAGGGTCACGGAGTTTGCGCTGAGTTTCATTGACTGAGAACGCGCTGCACGTGCTAGCAGTTTAGAGCTTGGCTTTTGTTGCCTAAGGGCTTTCTGCTTTACATAAGTTTACAGGGTTTAAGGCTTTGGTTTCAAGGTTTAGGGTTTAGGGCGCTTTTTGGCTTCGGGGTTCAGGCGCAAGTTCAGGAGTTCCGGAGCATGTCCGGCACAGAGTGCTCCATATGGGGCTAAACAGGCGGCTTTGCTTGGATACTGCCCCCACCTAGTAACAGTTGAAAATAGGAACCTCCAAGCTTTCACAGTAAAACATGATGATCATCCAAAAGCTACTGAGGTTCCCCACCGTTTACTTGCCCTTAATCCTAAGCCCTCATTTCTTGAGTAGATAATTTTTGGAGAGCTCAAGTTGATGTTGCTCCAGAAGTAAGGGCCCCGAGACAGATCTGAATGAACTATATTATATGTCACCCTTATTACAGGGTTTAAAACGCACCTTCACTTTCTGGAAAGCCCATTTACTCACAGTGAGCGGCAGGCATCATCTAGAGACGGGGTGCTTGGAGGCCCAGAACGTTAAACAACCCCGAATGCCTAAAGCCTGCACCCAAGAGAATCCATAAACCACAACACTGAACCAAACCTCAAGCCCTGAACAATCAAGAATCCCTTGCAGAACCCCAAACGCCTGAACACGAAACGAACCATCAACGCTAAACCTAAAGTCCTGCCTACTGTGTTGATCTCAAGAAACTTAAAATAAGCGATCATCATGAGGAGACTGATTTCCTAAGGAACCCCATTGCACTCATTACAAAGCAGATGAAGATCCAGCTTCCTGCGAACTTTGAGCAGCAAATTCCGTTAAAACCCTAGACCCAGCCTAGCCAGATGTGTGGGACAGTTACCAAGCGCAGCTTCTCGTTACGGACCTCTACCAAGCTGAACCTGCATCACAGTTTGGGGCTCAGGGTTTCGGGTTTAGGGTTCAGGGTTTAGGGTTTAAGGTTGCGTTCTAAGGATATATAGGGTTTAGGGCCTAGGTCCGGGAAAAAAGGGGACAGGCATACATATATGAGGCTCTGCGGTCCTGATCAGAAAGAAAGACGAGAAAATGCAAAAATGTGTAGAAGCTGAGCTTACATGTGGCTCACAGGGATTGGCGATGGGGATTTCGGGGTATGGCATTTGGGGTTTAGGGTTCGGGGGGTGTGGGTTTAGAGCGCCTGGTAGACTAAGTGGGCTTTGGCCATGGAACAGGCTGGACTGATGCCAAACCGAATAATGATCATCAGTGACAACAATGCAACAACTGGATGCCATGGCGCTGAGAATCATAATCACCATTATCAGCAGGAAGCAGCAGGAGCAGCAGGAACAGCAGCAGCATCATCAGAGTCACTGGCAGATGCATACTACAAGCACATGCTGAGGTTGCGAGTGTTCCCACTGAAGCCTGATAATATATCAGCCAAATCACGGCAGAACAACCTCTTAGCAATAAATGTCCCCTCCAGATGAGAAAACAACTGAATGCTGCAAATATGGAATGGGCTGCTATATGGCACATGATTCATGAAATCCACGCAAAACGCCGTGTGCGAGTCACGTAGCTCCAAACCGTCGCACATAATGACCCTCATGTAAAGAACTGATGAGGACTGACCGGCTTGTATCCCTCTATGAATGGAGGACATCTTGCACCATCCTATGTACCTTACACCCTATGAATTGCCATAGATTGGGCATCCTAGTTGGTGCAAGATTTCCTCCATCGCTGAACCCCAAACCCATCCTGAACCCAAAACCTACTAATATTATCCCAGTAAGGTAAATATAACCACTATATAATCCCCACCCCTGTAGTCTCCATTTTATTTTCCACTATCCCAATATAACCCTATATATACCTATATAAACCCCAAAAAACCCCTATAATCCCTGTAGTTCCCATTTTATTTTTCCATTATCCCAATATTATCTCAATATCCCTGAATCCCTAAATCCCTAAAGCCTAAATCCCTAAACCCTAAATCCCGAAACCCTAAACCCCAAACCCTAAAACGTTAGTTCCAATGTTCTCCCAATACCCTATAATCCCTACATAAACCCTATATATACCCTATTCTAATATAGTAGTTTCCTTTTTCTTTTCCATTATCCCAATATTATCTCAATATCTGTCAACCCCAACTAAACCCCAAATCCCAAAGCCCAAATCGACCTGGAGCACCGGCATGGTTTTTTCCATCCACAATACAAGGGTTTAGGGTTTAGGGTTTAGGGTTTCAGGGTGTAAGGTTTTTTAGGCTTGCCATGCGCTCCCAACAGTCTTTCTATACAGCGGAAAACTTTGCGGCGTGCGCGTAGGCGCAGTCGTCAGATACTCGCCAAGCTTTGTATCCGTATGGATTCTCTGTTTAAATCCTAGGAAATCCTTACGGGTGTCCCTAATAGTTTTGGTTGAGGTATTGGTGGTAGGCTCTCAAGGCTTCTTGGGAAACTAAATCATACCAATATCTGGCGGGGTGGCCGCGGGATTTAGATTTGGTGAACTTGATTCTGTCTTTGTATCCAGGGGAGAACATTACGTGGTGGAGAGGGTCTGTTGGCGGAGTATTCGTTGATTTTATTAGCATCTTGAACTGTTGCTGAAGGATGGTCTGCGAGGGCATTGGTCTTTTCCCTGCCGCCTTCCATACTCGTTGGTTGGATATTCTGGAGGAATACGAGGCCTTAATGGATAGCGCTCTTCTAAGATGTCGAAAATACCAAGCTTCGATGGTTTTGTAGTGCTGCTTGTCCAATGAACATAGATCTAAACCGTACGTGAACACGGGGACTATGGATGAATGGAATATAGTTGATTTAGCTTTCCAGGGTAGTCTACTGCACCAGACGTGATGTAGCTTACTGAAAGCAGCTTCTGCTTTTTCTTTTCGGAATTTAATAGCTACTTTGGGCGGAGTAGTCCAGCTGATGTGTGATCCCAAGTATTTTGCCGTATGCGTTGTAGTGACCGGGTCCCCGTTAGCAAAGCTAATAGTGCTGTTGTTATCGGGGTGGCGGAGTGGCTCTGTTTTTTTCTGTATTCAATTCTAATCCGTACAGCGTGGCTTCAACTTGTACGGCATGTAGGAAGGATTCCAGCTGCTCTAAAGAGAGGGCCATGAGTGCTGTGTCATCAGCATATTCAAGGTCATACACCGGCTTACCTACTGACCAGGTATTCTGCGGGGTGCCCATACTACGTAACTTGGTATCGACATCATGAAAAAGAACGGTCATGAGCATAATAAAGAGGTACGGGCTCAGTGGACATCCCTGTCTAATACCCGTATGAACCTTTCCCCACTGCTTATCGGCGGAGTAGCCTTGGGTACAGAATTCCGGTGACGAATATAGATCTTGGAGGATTTCCAGGTAGTGAGGGTGAACTCCTAACCTTCTCATCGCTATGATTAATGATTGGTGGTTCACCTTATCAAAGGCTTGTTTCCAGTCTAGAAAGAGCACGTGCACTGGTTGTCCTGTTTTGGCGGAGTAGTCCTGTAATCTACGTAAAATAAATGTGGGATCCGCTGTGCTCCTCTTGGCTCTAAACCCGAACTGTGTTTGCCTGATGTTATGATCATGAGCTGCAGCCAGGCGTTTCTGAAGGAGCGCGGCATATATTTTATAAAGAACGTTTAAAAGGGATATGGGGCGGTAGTTAGCGGGGTCGGATTCTGAGCCCTTACCTTTGTATATATTGACCACCAGTGCTTGCTTCCTGTGTAGGGGGGGTGATTCGTCAAGGAGCTTAATTTCCTCTTCCTCTACCGTTGTCGGTCCCCATTGGACGTTAGTTAACTGTTCCGCGAAGAACTCGTGGGTTTTGGTCCACGGTACTGGCTTGTCGTCCTTTTTGAGTCTAGTGCGTCGGGCCTGGAAACCCCGCTTGAGCTGTCTCGCCACCTTCCAAATTTTTGTATGCTTAGTGTCAGAATCCTCCGTCAGTCTATCTCTTGTCCACTGCTTCTTGAGGGCTCTTGCTTGCTTTTTCAGGGCCTTATATTTGGCGGGGTAGTCCGGAGAGCAACGCACTCTAAGTTGCCTGACCTGTTCCATTTCTAATGCTAATTCCGGGGTGATCCACGGTTGTTTGGGGTGTGCCAGAAGGGTAGGGATCGCCTCTGATTGCGCCCGTTGGACCGCATTTAAGAAATTAGCATATTTTTCCGAAACGGATGTTTGCGTGTTGAGAACAGGGAGTTGCAAGGTGTGCGGGGTAGCCATACGCGGAAGCGATTGTCTGCCTCCTATCCATTCTCCGGTGGATTTGCCGTTTTCCGCTAATTTGTCCGCACGCTCGTTATACTCGTCTCCGCTATGTCCTTTGACCCATTCCCACTGTACTTTTGTTTTTTGCTCCAACGACCACAGCGCCATTCGTGCGTGTTTCACCAGCGTCTTATGCTTTTTCGGGCGGTTATGTCCTCGGACAACTCCGGCGGCCCATTTACTGTCAAATCAGAAAACTACCGTTGCGGGCGGCTGCTCTAACGTAATCAGGTAAAGTGCCGCTTCTAGCCATGCTGTGAGCTCTCCCGTGTTGTTGCTGCCAACTGTAGCGCCCAGAGACAGTGGGGAGGAAGAGTTGGTTTGTACGGGGCCGCTTGCCGAGTGTATTTCTTCCCCTGCCTCTACCACCGCAAATCCCCAACCAGCCGGCGTAGTAGCAGAGCATCTTCCCTCTGACCCCGAACCATCCGTGTAAACGAACCAGGTGGTGTCCGGAGAGTCCGCATGGGGTTGTTGTGACGTGCCTCCATAATACTCTCGGAATTTCAGGTTGTATTGCCTTTTTTGCGTTGCTGTAACCGACTGGTAATCCAATTTTTGTGGCGGAGTAGTCTTGGCCGGTCTGGCCTTCAGCTTCACCCGGAGAACTGCTTCTAGGAGAAAGTGGTCACTAGGAAACCCTGCCTTAAGCACTGACCCAACTTTCTGTATTGTAGGTAGCCATTGTGACCTTGTAAACAGTCTATCCAGGGATTGAAAACGAATTGGGTCTACGCATGGCGGCAATAGGGGTTCCGTGGGCCATTCCGATGTAAGAAAGCTTCTGATGCGAGAGGCTATAAGGAGGTTGTATGGATCCTCTTGGGGGAGCCCATGAATTTTATCCCAGAATTGTGTCCAGCCTATGGGGTCCAAAACAAAAGGGGACCAATTTGGTGGAGGAGGGTTCTTATCCCTATAGGTGACGCGGCGGAGTAGCTGTGGTTGTTTGAATGTAAGGGCGTCTGACAGCTGTAGTCTGTCTAGCAAGCTTGTATACAACTTTCGGTTGGAACCTTCTTCATTTTTAATATGGAATAATCCCTTACCATAAATGTGTGGGCCCAGGAAGGGATGCTCATCCTTGTGTCTACCCTGTAGTCTTACATTAAGGTCTCCTAACACAAAGAATGGCTCTGGCAACGGGATTTTACATAGGATCTGTTCCAATTTGTTCCAAAAGGGAAGCTTGACCTGCTCTAAATCATGCTTGTTGTGTGGCGCATACACTCCAAAGTAATGTTGATCTCCTGAGGCCATAGCAAAAGTGAGTTGTAGGATACGGTTAGAGTGCTGGTTGATTTCTTTCAAAAATGGGAGGATCCTGGGGTGCACTAC
The DNA here is from genome assembly GCA_905231905.1 of Symbiodinium pilosum. NCBI lineage: Eukaryota > Dinophyceae > Suessiales > Symbiodiniaceae > Symbiodinium > Symbiodinium pilosum. Next base: position 49,338 of record CAJNIZ010042728.1, read on the forward strand.
AGCTGTTACTCCAGCATATTTGTCCTTCTTGTTACCATTAACAACAAAAAGGTGGTGCTCTGACTTGAATTGGTGGTAGGAGGTGGCATGTGCTTCAGTTAGGAAAAGGATGTCTAAAGACCTATGTTGCATAAGGAGTAAAACTGCCTGATGCTTCAAGAGCTCTGCCATACTCTGAACATTCTGAGTTCCTACTCTGATAGGTGTTGAATAAGGAATGGGCGGAGTAGTCAGAGAAGTTTTGTGCTGCATTTGTTTTCCCTCTTCCTTATCCTTCCTGAGTACAAGGCGCTTGAACATTCTTGCTGTTCTTACTCCTGTTTGGCTGTATCGTTTGACTGCTTTCAAGGACAACTTACCCTTCACCAACGCATTGTCCGGTGCCATTGGCGTTGTGGTCCCCTTCAAGGTTTGTCGCCATTGCCTGTAGAGTTGCCTCCTTAGACGGCGTAACCTGGCGCCCCGGCCCAAAGAAGGGGAAGGAGTTGGGTAAGTGTGGGGCAAACACTCTTTGCTTTCTGCCGAAGCAGAACCCGGCGTGCCTCCTGGAGGCGGTGTGGGCAAAACCGTTCGCGCTGAATTCGCTTGGGGCGCAGGCGTGGGCTGGCTATCGAGGCGTTTGCCTGTAAGCTGGCGGTGTAGCCTGCGGTGATACAAACACTTAATTCCTGAATTAAAATAAAATCTACCTACTCTTCTCCCGCTGCGATGTTGTGGCCTGGAAGTTAGGTGAGGTAAAGAGGGGTCAGGAGGTGGAGTTGCAGAAGGTCTTTGTTGAAGAAAAAAGTTTCTACTTATAGCTGTCCTATTTGCAAACAGGTCATCTACAGGATTGGGGAAAGGTAATTGTGCAGGGATCAACTCATCAAGTACAATATGGGTTGGCGGAGTAGCTGGGTCATGATTTCCATTAAGGATGTGTTGCAATTTGTTTCTTGCAACTCTACTAAGAAAAGAGGTCATCCTAAAACTACAGTCCACTAAAGAACTGGAGATATGTGACACAATCAAAGAATCCAGGAGAATAATAATTGGGGAATCTCTGTCAGTACATGTGAAGTAGAAAAGTGAAACTAAAGAAATAAAAGTGACAGTACGGTATCCAAAGGTGGGGGCTCTTCTTCTGGGGCTTGGCTTGGCTTTAGGCTTCTTACCTCTGAACTGCTTTCTTCTTACAGGTTGTCTATCCCATCCTAAGTCAGCAGCTGTCGCTACATTGTTTGGCGGAGTAAACTGATGACTGAAAAAGTTTGCAAGGCCTCTTTGATCTGCCAGCACCTTCAGCTTATGCTTCAAAAAAGGGGTAACCCTAGTAAGACAGGAAGGCAAAGTGCTGAAGCATCTGGACAGATCTGGTGGAAAGCTCGACCTAAGGACCCTGGTGCTCAAAGCTGACCCACAGAAAATTTCAAAGGGGGGTAGCCAAGCACTCTGAATAAATTTCAAAGGCGGTCCATTAGAAAGCAGGTACTGTAAAGCACTACAACCCCATCAGGCTGCGGGCGTGGTAGCCGGTGCAGGTGCCGCTGGAGCACCCTTGTAAGTAGCGGATTTGTAGTCTCCGCACTTCTTTGAGTTCTGCTGAAATTTATCGCAGTACTGTTGAAGATTCCTGGTTGCGTGAAAGACAGCTGCGCTTACCCGAGGACGCAGTTTTAAAGAATCACAGATGCAT
>CAJNIZ010042729.1:9426-46377 GCA_905231905.1 Symbiodinium pilosum
AGCCGCCAACAATGACAATGACATAAGGATGATGAAGCTCGAGGTGCTGCCATGAGTAGTTGTCAGAAAGATAGCCTTTGAAGTTATGTACTATACGGGTTATATTATATCATATTGGGATAATGGAAAAGAAAATGGAAGCTACCATAATGGGTTATAAAGGGATTATACCCACTGTTTAGCAAGTGGAGCGCAGTTCACAGGTACTTTTGCCATAAGTCATCATCATCAGCAAGTCTTTGCCATGCCGCTTCGTGGGATGGAAGGCGCAACTCTGCACCTGCTTCCAGGGATAGGTCTCTTCAACAGCTCACTGAAGGAGATGGACAGGATCTTGCATTACTTTGAACCCCTATGTAATAGGGTTTAATATCGGGTACTATAGGGGTTATATTATATTATATTATATGATATTATATTATATTGGGATAATGGAAAAGAGAATGGAAGCTACCATCATGGGTTATATAGGGATTATAGGCTGCAATTCCTAAGGCATCCAGAATACGTCTCAAAATGAAGCGTGTTGCGAAGAGCTCATCGCTTCAGATCTTCCAATGGACTTGTTCTTGTGCACCATCTAGGCTTCTGTTTATAGTCCCCCTTAGGTAAATAGAATATGGCTTTGGAGTACATTATAATAAGATCCTCATATACCCCATATTCTATCTACTTAAGGGGGACTATAGTTTAAACATGCCATGGATGGCTAAGCTTTGAGACAGGCGTGTCTTCCAGAATAGACTCTCCCAAGCAGTTTCGGAAGCGTCGCCCTGAGGACCAAAAGAAAATCGCGGGGCGAGCAATTTGGGGGTATCCCAAAATTAGGGGGTACCATTTTGGGGGTCCCCATAATATGGATTATAGTATTTTGGGGGTCTATACCTTATTTAGGGAAACGCCCATTTCAAGCTTCTCCCAGTCATGAAACCAATGAGAGTAGGCCGGGAAGCATTGCACAAGCCTGCGGAATTTCTGCTTCCTGATTGGGATATTACAACAAAAATTACAATGTTACCCTCTCTATTGAACCTTGTTGGGCTTTAATCGAAACACTGAACAAACATATCCTACAATGACCTAGGGCCCTCAGGTTGGGGTGTACAGCTGACGCGCTGCTCCGTTGGGGAACCACTGTCTCCCTGGCCCAGATCTGAGTATGATCTAGTAATGTAGGAGCCAATTAGAATAGGTTTTGGGCATAGCATGCTATAGATATGCAACGATTACGGGAACACTCCAAGGGTCCCAAACCTTGATCGCCCGCATGAACATGGAGTCATAGGCTAGGGGGACCTATAGGGGGATGTATAGGGCGCTATTAGGGGCATCTATGAAGAGTATGTTCTTACACGTGGCCTTCTTATACTTGTGGCAGCTTTCACTGAGCGCGCGCCGGGGAGAGCGATGCACGGGCACCCTGAACCTTGGTGCCCCTTTGGTTGCGCTCTATGAACGACCTAACGGCCCGAGCGCGCTGCCGCAGAAGAAGCCGGCCAGCTGAATGGCAGTGGCTGAGCTGGAAAGCCCTCAAAATTCAAAATTGCCATGTAGAGCTCCCGCTTTGTGGTCGGGCACTTTTGGTGGCGATCAGCTATCAGACTCAAGGTAGAGTTTATCTTCGTGAAACAGCACACAATGACAAGCCAAGAAGCTTCAACTAATCTACAAAAACCCAATATAAACCCATTGTAATAGTTTCCATTTTCTTTTTCCATTATTACTATACAACCCCAATATAACCCTAAACCCTCCTAAAACCCTATAGGGTTCTTAACCCTACTCCAATCCTCTGGCGAAATAGCCACGCCTGCTGGCCGCCTTTGAGCTTTGAGAAGGGTCGCATCGACTTCTGCTGGTTCAAGGCCTCAAAAGCGGTTTAAGTTTTAGGGTTTAGGGTTTAAGGTTTAGGGTTTAGGGTATAGGGTATAGGGTTTAGGGGTTTAAAGGGGGTCTTCCGTTTTCAAGTAGTGATACCTGCTGACCGGCCCTACCCCTGAGACCTAGACGAAAAAATGCAAAGAAGCTTGGGTCTGGCAATCATACTCAGGAGGTCAGACTATCTACCGTTTACACATATAATATTTATGTATATACTAATATACACTTACATACATACACCTACACCCCCTTTCTTCACGATGTACCCATACTACAACATTGTATACAACAGTTCAACTCAAGAAAAAAATCCTGGGTAGGGGGCAAGCCAATGCCCTGCAAGGGCCCCGGCGTGAATGATGCACTGGTTGGACGTGGCTCTGGCCTTCGGGCACAAGCTTACTGGTTGTTACTGGGGAATAAGGCAATATAATCCCTTCATGACACCTATACAATATTTCCCATATTCCCTACTAACCACCACTAAGCAAGAGGATCTGGAGGTGCATGCGGTCGAGGGTTTCTTGCAACAATGCCTTAGCGTTATTTGAGGATTGCAAAGGGATTGTAAGTCATATTAAGGAAGCACTTGGTAAAAAACGGCCTGCGGAAATGTTCAGTATGTTTGCCACTTTTCAATGTGACGCTCAAATCAGATCTAGGAAGCCAATGTCACACGGGTAAACATCGCACCAGCATCTTCCACTGCCATGGTGCAATGACGCATATTTGTGGCCCTTAAGTATGTTATGTAAATGACGTTCCATGGTATAGCACACGTAAAGTGTGTCGGGCAAGGAAACCTGCCCAATAGGAGCCCTGGCGGCACCCCTGAACCCTCGATTCAAGTAATCCCCCAATATAGACGCTAATATTACCCCAATATATACCCTAATATTACCCCAATATATACCTTAATATAACTCCTATCACAGGCATGCGCCTTGGGACTAACGGCGGCGCAATAGTTCCCCTTGTGGTGCCAGACTAGGAACCTAAGCTTCAGGCTGCAAGGCTGCCAGGCGTTCGATACGTCTATATAGGGATTTATGGGGGTTATAGGGGTTGTATTGGAGTTATATAAGGATAATGGAAAAGAAAATGGAAACTACTGTAGTATGATAGGGTTTAATATAGGGTACTATAGGGGGTTATATAAGGATAGGAAGTTAATGTAACGTCAGGGTTCAGAGTTTAGGGCTCAGGGGGTGCCTGAGGTACCTCAGGTTCACATTGGGATTATCACGACTTTATCAGGGTTCCTACCCAGGGTTCTATGAGTTGTTATGAGAAACTCCCATCGACGCATATCTCAGCATGTTGCATTACAGTACTGAATTACAAAAGCCCGAGTTCTCACGTTACTTCCCATTGGCATAGTGGCTGTAGCTCTGGTTTTTCCAAGGTATGGTGTCTAGCATTTGTTCGAGGTTGAACCTTCAGCTTAGGGTTTAGGGTTTGGGATTTAAGGCAGGTTGTTTGGGATTTGACAGCTCGGATTGCAGGAGGATTTGTTGCAGCTAGTGTATCTGAGTATGCACTGGGCTTCAAATGCAAAGTCACAGAGCAGTGTTCTATTTACGTGCGGGCCGTTTCATTTCAAGACTGGGGTCTCTGCAAGGTACGGCAACAAGGTTTGGAGCGGGGGGGGTTATGGAGGTCAGTTTCATCGCGGGCTTAAGGCTGTCAAGTTTCAAGCCCTGGCCACGTTTGTGAACTTTGACGTCTCTGGCTCTCTGGAAACCGGGTTACAGGCCAGGAAAAAGATATTTCAGGTAAGGGCAGTAGAATATCCCCAGACCCCCTAAAGGATCCAATTAAAGGACCGGAGAGCCCTAGATGTGTAGTTTAACCTGGATCCTAGAGAATCATTTGATACGGAAAGTTGTGTTACGAAACAAAAGCATGACAAACGCAGAAAAAGCATCCGATGTGAAAAAAGGGACCGTTTCGAGCAAAAAGAGCTCGAACTTTCAAGCGTGGAGTATTTGTTTGATACTCTTTTTGGGCTTGCGGCCGGTTGCGGGTATTTGCGGCCGGGTAGCGGGTTTTTGCGGCCGGATTGCGGGCAAAAGTGGCCGAGCAAATCTGAAAGCAGTGAGTGCAGGAAGCAAGCACTGCCATTTTCTGAAAAACGGCCGGTTCCGACAAAATGTGGACGAGCCCCGAAAAACAGCACAATCCACAAGAAAACATATCAAAACCTCCTTGGACGCAAATTTGTGTTACAAAAGAGCCCTAGGATTAAATGAGATACTATTAGGATAGTGTCGCCCGACGAAGAAAGTACGAGATATATGAATTTTTCTATTAAAAGAAGGAAAAAAGAACACGGGTTGTTAACTCGCGATGGTACGGAGAGCTACGAGAAAGCGAAAACGATCGTTCCGAACGGCGTAAAAGGCTGGCAACGCGAACGCGAAGAAAAACAACAGCGCGTGTGTTGAGAGCGATGAGCTGGTCGTTCATGTGACCGAAATGATCTGCTCAATGAGGAAAGACCTTAGCGTGAATAGTAAAGTGCACAGCTAAGCCATGGGAACAAAACAATGAAATCGAGCTCCAAGCCATATGTTCAATGTGCGCAGCAAGGCCTGGACCACAACGAACACACGCCAGCAGGTTCCTGACAGGAGAAAGGGTGGCGACTCCATGGTCTGCTTGGATGGGCGCCGTATGCGTGAGCCTATTCCTGCAACCCGAAACACTCTTGCAAGCCCACTGCATAAGAGACCCCAAGTGACGGATACGGAAAATCGTTGGGGGCACGTTCCCCGCTTCTAGCTTGGTTGATTAAAACAGATGTAGCCATCTATGGGTTTTTCCGTGTTGCACGTCTATCCACAGGAGTCTGAAGACGTATTTCACTGCACTTGGGGTTCAGTTTTTCGGCATCAAGGCACACAACGCCTTGGGCTCTTGCGCCCTCTTCGAGGTTGAACAGCCCGCCGCTCAACAGCAAACAAAGCACCATGTATGCAATATGCGTCCGCTGTCAGCTATCAGTACCTCTGTCGGTGCCATTATAACGGGAATATCGTGCGATTATTATAGGGATCCACGCCCCCGCTCTCCCTTAAGCACAAGTAGGGTTATCCATGCAAGCCCAGCATGCCAACTTGAATCCGACAAGCCTTGACTGCAAGCGCAGAATGCCAGCCCCTGGACCCTGAACCCTAACCCTAGTATAATGGCGAGTGCTGTATGTCTGGCGCTTGCTTTGGAACCCAGAAAAAACTGCACACTATGTCTAGATAAGTCAGCTGTAGTATTGCTTCGGTGGGCACCGTGTCGGAGGCAAGCTAAACGCTTTTGCGGCTGATCCCTTCCATCCACAGCGAGACCTTGAACTCTAAGCAACCTGGCAGTTTCCATATCCTTGCCCCTAGTCTGTAAGAACTTTAGGATACTAATCACTTCAGCGCGCCCATTCCTACAGTACCCATGCTAGAACGCCCCGGCCAACAGCGTATGGCATACCAAGCTCAAATCCATCAACAAACGGAAACCTGATTGTATTTTGGCGGCTGGAAGTGCAATGCTCCATAAACACGCCTATACACTCAGCAGCCTCCACACTTCAAGCCCCCAAAACATTCAAATGAATGAAAAGCTTGGATCGCGGCCTTCTCCGTATCCAAGCTTGCTTTCTGCAGCTGCCCTGACGGACACCGCTCCTGCTTTAGAGGCCTACGTAGTAGAGGATCGGGTTTAGGATTGAGATAGCGGGGTTTGGGTGTCTGGTTTAGGGTTACAGCGCTAATCCTCATAGGCTTGGGGTCTCAGGTTTATAGTCTTGAGGGTTTAGGGCTTGGTTTTGGTCTTATAAGCCTCCTCCACAGAATCCATGGCCGATCTGTACCAAGGAACTACAAGTAGTATCTCCTAAGTATAATGGCCAGTGCTATACTCAACCACCTTAATGCCAACTACTGTCCACTAGACTCTCTCTTGCAGGTGGAATCTTCAGCGCTACCTACCGGTGCTTAACGGGGAGTGGGGGCGTTAATAACAAGCTGACAAAATGCAAGCCCCAGCCTGCAGCTTCGGCCTGCATCTTCGCGAGGCGCGGCGAGCGGCGTGCTGCCCGAGAGCTGGGTTCACCTGCGGAGTTGTTCAGCACAAAGAATGTTTGGGGTTTAGAGTTTTCGGGTCCAGGGCCAATATGTAGTAGGGTTTTCGGTGAGCACTCTTCGGACACGGTGGTAGACTCAGCTTCCTGCAGCATGGCGGCTTCAAAACACTTCCTCGGCTTTCATGGTGACGCTTGGGTGTCAAGATTTGAAAGCGAGACTAGGATACGGACCCGGAAGCCTGTGGACTGATGCTTCTGCTCTGTGAATTGAATGAGGTGTGGGAGCTGGTTGCCTTCGGCGTCATGATTGTTGTAATTCAAAAAGGATTATCAGGGAATTGCGCAGAATCAAACAACGCAGCTGGAGCGCTCGTTCTAGTCCGGCGACTCCATGGTCTGCTTGGATGGACGCCTTATGCGTGAGCCTATTCCTGCAACCCGAAACACTCTTGCAAGCCCACTGCATAAGAGACCCCAGGTGACGGGCACGTTCCTCGCTTCTAGCTTGGTTGATTAAAAACAGGTGTGGCCATCTAGTTATGGGTTTTTCCGTGTTGCACGTCTACCCACAGGAGTCTGAAGACGTATTTCACTGCACTTGGGGTTCAGTTTTTCGGCATCAAGGCGCACAACGCCTTGGTTTCTTGCGCCCTCTTCGAGGTTGAACAGCCCGCCGATCAACAGCAAACAAAGCACCATGTATGCAAAATCCGTCCGCTGTCAGCTATTAGTACCTCTGTCGGTGCCATTATAACGGGAATATCGTGCGATTATTATAGGGATCCACGCACCCACTCTCCCTTAAGCACAAGTAGGGTTATCCATGCAAGCCCAGCATGCCAACTTGAATCCGACAAGCCTTGACTGCAAGCGCAGAATGCCAGCCCCTGGACCCTGAACCCTAACCCTAGTATAATGGCGAGTGCTGTATGTCTGGCGCTTGCTTTGAACCCAGGAAAAACTGCACACTATGTCTAGATAAGTCAGCTGTAGTATTGCTTCGGTGGGCACCGTGTCGGAGGCAAGCTAAACCCTTTTGCGGCTGATCCCTTCCATCCACAGCGAGACCTTGAACTCTAAGCAACCTGGCAGTTTCCATATCCTTGCCCTTAATCTGTAAAAACTGTAGGATAATAATCACTTCAGCGCGCCCATTCCTACAGTACCCATGCTAGAACGCCCCGGCCAACAGCGTATGGCATACCAAGTTCAAATCCATCAACAAACGGAAGCCTGACTGTAATTTGGCGGCTGGAAGTGCAATGCTACGAGAGCGCATTTTTGGATATCTTATGAGGTCCGAAAAACACTTTTTTTTTTGAGGACGTCTCGAGCGAGAGCGCGATTTTTGAAAATCGGGGGGTCGTCCAGTTCGTTTCGACCCCCTCCTAGCAAGACTACTTTAAAGGCAATCTGGCCTCTCGGCTGGATCCATCTTGGATATCAAAACATTCACTTTTTTGAGGACGTCTCGAGCGAGAGCGCGATTCATTAAAAAAACCGGAGCGCGTCCAACATGTTTGTGCGACGGAAGAGCACGCTGCGGGTGCCGGGCGACAGCATTAATAATTAGAACCCTACAATAAATGTAGGGGAAAAAATGGACCCCCCCAAACATGGCTCCATTACTACATTGGGGAACCTAGGGGATTGTGGCATCCTTTCTTTACTGCCTGCATAGTTCTTGAGACTTAAGACTATGTCTTCCATGCTCCATTGGACTTTGAAGTTGACATCTTTGCTTCGGCCGCCTAGGGAAGTTAAGGTTTATTTGAGTCTAAACTCCAAGTATCCTGCTTAAAAACCCCTATAGTAGTCCCCTATATAATCCCTATATCTTACAGTAGGCATCTGAATGAGCCCAGAGACTGAACATCACCATCTGTGGCGATGCTGAGCCTGCTCACTTGATGCTTACGAAGCTGGTGGGGCTTAGAGATGTGGAGCCGAGGTGTTGTTTTAAGGTTCAAGGTCTAGGGTTGTGTGTTTTGGGATGCGGGATTTGGGAACAAAACCTGATACCGCCCACATGACCTCGGTAACCTAAGTTTGCATACTGTACGGCTTCCACATCACTGGTCATTTTTAGTCTCGGTCGGGTTGCACCCACATGCAGGTGGCAAAGGCTATCTAACAAGCAAACCTCCCCGCAAGCCCTGACCCCCTACTTATCTTGTATATCTCTATGTGAACCCTACATGTGACCCCATACATTCCCTGTAAAGTAGGTTGGGCCCTCACCCAGTAACAGTGACCACAAGAAATATAGCAATTGAAGCTCCACGCCTGCATCCCAGTTTGTGTAGCGCACTCTCCGGATCTACGCGGCGCCAGCGCACGGCGCGCGCCTTGGCGCCTTCAGTGGCGGCCTCCTGGCAAGCCAATAACTGAAAGGGGATATGAGTCCCCCTCAAGAAGCCCTGTAATACTCCCCTATATAATCCCCTAAACCCTAAACCCTAAACCCCTCATCTAGGATCAGGGTGAAAGGTGTGGGGTTGATCATCTAAGGTCCTAACCATAGGCCCCTAATATGGGCCCCCTACCCGTTTCTTAGGTCCCAACTATGGGTACTTAGCAAAGTGGGTGGAATGGGGTATATAATACTGGGAAAGTGTGGGATTTGGGTTACCCCAAACCACAAAACAAGGATGTGGGGTTAGAAGAGTGTAGGATCCTGGGTTCTTAAGCTTACTTTAGGGTTTAGGGTTTAGGGTTCTGAAGGAGAAGTGGAAAGAACGTGGGAACTACCGCTTTGTTTTGGGTGTGCCTTGCCTGGGGGGAGGTGGGAGGAAATGTGTAGTCCCCCTTAAGTAAGTAGAATATGGGGATCTTAGTCCAATATACCCAAAGCCATACTCTATCTACTTAAGGGTGAATATAGGCTTTAGCGAGGGATCATTATACCTCCTCAGCTCTTTTTTCTGGTCTGGTCTCATGTGACGTACACTCAATATTGCCGATGTGGCGCATGAGCATGGGGCCTAGTGGGGAAACGGGAAATCTACCAGGATGTCTGTCCTTCTTAACGCTCACTCATACTGACTGTAGCTCATGTAGGTAAATCACCAGACATGAGAGTAATTCCTACATGTAGCTATAAGGGGCTGAAAGTTGAAGTCACATTTCAACTTTAGGGTTAGGGTGTAGGTGTTGCTACCAAGACTCTGGGCTTATTTAAGCGACAGAAGAAAGTCCTCCAATTAGATTTCACCTGAACCTGCCACTTCTGCTATTTGCTGTTGCTTCTGCTGCTGAGCCGCCGCTGCAGCACATCTGAAGAATGCTACATGTTGGTTCTTACTAGCGCCAGCAACACTGCGACCCCACAAGATCCAAAGCACAACGCCCGAACCAAACCCTCAGCAGAGCTACCACTTGTGATGCACGAAAAATCCGTACAGAACCCCTTTATAACACCAATATAACTTATATATGGCCCTGTAGAATTCTCAATATAATCCCCATATATGCCTCCTCGTCATCATCCTTGCCGTCTGAGACAGGTTTTACTCCTGCGGCCTGACATCTGCAAGCGAGGAAGGGGCCAAACCCTTGGTGGGTTCAGGGCTTGGGTTTAGGGTTTAGGGTTTAGGCTTGTGGGCTTGGGGCTTACATATTAGAAGCCCTAAATTCGGTTTCCCAAAAGTAGGGGAATAAAGTGGAAAATAGGGGGACGTACCAAACGTGCAGAGTCAAGAGAAGAACTTGCTGCGCCTAGTCGGGACTGGACCCCTTGCCATGACTACAGAGACAGCACATCTCCTGAACAACTTTATTTCCTGTCTCTGTGGCCGTTAAACAGCCTCCTTCGCTGCACGGCATATTGAAAGCTCATGACATAATACGACTTCTTAGCTGATGTCATGCTCGTCTATTCCATTCCTCTCTACCGTCAAAGTTGGAACCATTGCCGCAATTGGAAGATGGCCATATGAAAATCCTCAATAACTGGGGCGGGCATCAACCCTCAACATCCTTGCCTTAGAGAGAGAGAGAAGCACCTGTTAGGTGCCTTGACTGCTTTCGTTTGGGAAGAAGCTGCAGGGCCTAACCACATCCGAGATCGCAATAAAGCTCAGACCACGGGGCGATATCTCAAAACCAAGGTCCTCGAAATACCCCGGCTGATTATGCTTCTTATCATCAAGGCCCCGATTTTGGGGCTCAGGCAAGGGGACCCCTAATTCCCTAAACTCTGCCCAAGATGCGAGCTTAAAACCGTGCACACACTCCCTATACACACCCGCCCAAGCGCCCCCAAATCAACTCTACCTCATGTGAGGCTATCTTTCATACCCGAGGCCCGAGGTACTGCCCCCCAACCTGCAATAGACGGGTAGCATAAAAATGTCAGGGCTACATAAAGTACCTTATATTAACCTTACTACTGTCTGTTACCCCCCCCAACATCACTGGCACATGCGGTTACATAAAGCATCTAAACTTAACCTTTTTACAGGCTGTTCCTCCAATGTCGGACTTAAGTTCAGCATCTAACATTAAGCTTATAACCGGCGGTTGCTGCCCCTAAACCCTAGACCCTATGGACCCTAAACCCTACACCCTATGGAACCAAAACCCAAAACCCTATGGACCCTAAACCCTGAACCCTGAACCCTAAACCCTAAACCCTATGGACCCTAAACCCTAAACCCTGAACTCTAAACCCTAACCCCAAACCCTAAACCCTATGGACCTTTCAACCATGGCCTCCTTGAATTCCAGCATGGACGTCACCGTCGCTGGCGCCGGCTCCTCGGCAGCCTCGGAAAGATCCTTCGCACCAGTTTGGGGATTCAGGGTTTAGGGTTTAGGGATTTAGGGGTTGGGGTGTAGGGATTTAGGGATTTAGGGTTTAGGGTTTGGGGGTTTAGGGTTTAGAGTTTAGTGTTTGGGGTTTAGGGCTTGGGGATTTAGGGTTTAGGGGTTTAGGGGTCAAGATTTGCGGCTACGGTCTAGGATTTCCGCGGTGCACGAAGGCAAAGAAAGCCAGGTGCAAGACTGAAGCGTAGGCTAAAAAGGAAAACCTTGGTTGCTGGCTGTTTGGCTGTATGCAGGCAAGTGTTTCTAGAAGTGCTAATTATCCTACAACAAATCTTTACATGGCCCCGCACATGTTCATCAATCAAGAAGAACTGCTAAGTCCCCGGGCTACTAAAGAAGGCTCTATTCTTCCCCCGGATGTTCAGGATTCAAAGCTCAGGCTTAGGGTTTAGGGTTTAGATAGGGTTTCGGGTCAAGGGCTTGGGATTCATGATACCCACCCATATACTCCAGAGAGTATAACAAAATCTTGAAACTTTCTCGCCGCCCTTACCACACTCTTGACTCAAGACCCCAAAATATCCAAACCTTAAACCCAAGACGTACGGCCCTAAACCCAAAACCCTCAACACTAAATCCTACTACGGTGTATTTCCCTGTATACATGCATATATCCCTACCTCTCCACATACATAATACATGCATATCTTTTACCCTTAGTCACTTTGTATCCCTGTATACCCCCCAAACCCTAAACCCCTAAATCCTAAACCCCTAAACCCCTAAACCCATAAACCCTAAACCCCTAAACCCTAAAACCTTACCACAAAACCCTAAACCTTAAACCCCTAAAACCCTAAAACTTATAAAGCCCTTCGCCCCAAAGTGGCAGGCCTGAGGCAAGAGTTGCAGGCCAGGGTCCAGGAAGAAGACGTTCTGGCAGAGTTTAGGTTTTAGGGTTCAGGGTTTAGGGTTTACGTTTAAGGGAAGAAGACGTTCTGTCACCAGGTCGGCTTAGAGTGCAGGGTTTGGGGTTTAGGGTTTGGGGTTTAGGGTTTGGGGTTTAGGGTTTTAGGGTTTAGGGGTTCTGGGTTTAGGGTTTGGGTTTTAGGGCTTTAGGGTTTGGGCTCCAGGGCTTTGAGGTTGGGGGTTTGGGTTGGAGGTCTCTAGGGTCTTGGGCAATGATATTAGGGTGGAGAAGAGTCCCCGATGTTGAACATCACCCAACTCAGGCATTAACATGCCTCAACCATTTCTACATAGCTTCCTAAAACGAATGTTTGATGTTGCGGGGGTGGGGGTTCTTATGTTAGCGGCCCCCTGCAAGTGGGCGGCGTTTAGTATCAAATGATGCTGAGGAGGAAGGGATGAGTTCAGAAAGACTCTTTGTGCAGCATGTACGGGCAAAAGCAGTGTTATGACAGGCCACTACGCAGTGTAATTAGCAGGTAACCAATCAGAATCCTAGAGTAGGGGTGTATGTAGGCAGGGGCCAAGAATGCTCACTTCAAGGAAGGAACCGAGGCTTGCTGAGTTTAGGCGCATAAGACGCGCAGCAGGGACCCTCATGCTCACTGTTCATATACTCCTCGAATTCCCTGATGGCTCCCTACAATCTAATTGAGGTTCAGGGCTAGCCCGTTCATACTAAAATGCTGCATGACCAACTAGTTGAAAACTTGGGATTTGTGGTGCAACGCTAGGATTTCAAATAGCAACAGTAGGGGTCTGTCGGGCCGCAATCCGGGGCCGCAATCCGCAATCCTGGCTTCTACATCCAAGACGGCTGCTTACTTGCATGGTCAAGACGGGCCCTGCGCACTTCTGCAGCGGCAGTCCAACAACTATTGAATTGAATGCAGGGCCAGCAGTGAAGACGATAACAACACAAGCTGTGAAGTCACGGTAGTCGGGCTGAACGATGCTTGTTGATGGCTGGCTGGTACCCTCAACCGTAACCCCTAAACCCTAACCCCTAACCCCTAAATCCCTAAACCCTGCGGGTACCCCTGATACAGGTCGTAGGATGACGCGTTCAGGAGATTGGGAAGGCAGGGTTTGGATTTTGGGGCTTAGCGGCTTGGGAATAAGATGCCATTTTCCCAAGCTACCCTGCAAGCTCTATGGATATGCCTCTCGACGCTTTCAATCCCATACCGCGCTGTACCAAGTCTCATTAAGTAAGGTCTTGCACAGACCTACTCAGCCTGAAAATGATCCCAAAGCGAGACGTGTGATTTTTACACGGGTCTGCGGTTGCTTATGGCCTGGAACAAAACGAAGCTCTAGTCTACAACCGGCAAAACAAAACTGCTCTCACTTGCGGGTAACCAACATGCCTACTGTGGACTCTATCTGACATATGTTCGAAACTCCAAGATTTCCAAGCGCCAGTACAAACAGCTTGATGCTAGTACGAAGTGGCACGGTGCACTCCTACCTTGCTCACCCTTCAACCCCAAATAAGGCCCAAATCAGGCTTGGTCAAGCTTTGTTGAAGCCATACCTCACGGAATGATGTAGTAACCCCTAAACGTTAAACAGCGATTCCTAAATCTTAAAGCCATAGTTCCTAAACCTTGAGATGGGAACGCACCCTCCAAGAGTTCACCGAGTATTGCGCACCTCCTCCGCAGCAACGCTGAGCAGCCTTTCAGGTTCGCAAAACACGTGGGGTCCCTTCGCTACCCCAGAAATATCCGAAACAGATTTTTCGCAGCCCGCTCATGGATTCCAGGGCTCGTTTTTGAGACCATCTGAGACTGCTTCGACGAAAAGGTACGACTAAAAAAGTTCAGCAACGTTCAATCAGTTGGGCTCGTAGTCTGAACTACAATACACAGCAGGTGATCCCCCTAATTACCGGGCCTTCAACAACTAATACTTACCACAAGGATAATGATAATCAAGTTAAGGTTAGGTCCCAATATACACCTCTCAATCAGAACTTTTCGGTCTGAGGGTCACAAGTTGCTCCAACTACGAAAAAGAACGCACACAAAAAAATGCCCGAGAAAAGCCCAGGAGCAAGTGTCGTGGGTTCCACGCGACCGCTGTGACGGGGCTGCCTTGAGATCAGCGGAGCAACTCTTTCCCGTGTGATATACAACTTAAGTAATGCACCCCGGTGACGAAATACTCCCCATTTGGTAGCGGAAAGGAGAAGTGGTCGCAAGAGGAGTTGCGGGATTATGGTTGCCGGAGATGATGGCGAGGTATAAGGAAGCAGCTCATCAGCAGTGCTTGCTAAAAAAGCTCAAGCAGGCAAATGATTGCTGCGTCTCAACGTGCTGAACCCTTACTATGAATCTGAGCCCTTCACTTACTGGTGGTCAGTGGAGAATTAATAAGGGAAAATCATCAGTATATAATAACCTATATGATGTATTCCCTGGTTCCCTACTAACCCCCAGTAAGTTCAACACAGGTGGGGGCCAACGGGGCCTTGCCATTTTCAGTTAGACACCCGCTCATGAGAATGTTTGGGTTGCCACCAAATTTACAATAGACGTGCGAGCCATACCCGACGAACTCCCCCTTACAAACATATATATATATATATATGGAGACACACATGTGTATATATATATATGTATACAGTATACATATACACAGATGTGTATACACATACAACTGTCGTTCTGGGCATTTCCAAAACACGGGATGCCCCTGCATGTTTATATCTGTATACATACCCGACAAAATATGATGACGCATGAAGACTCCCAAAAGGGAGCCCAGGGATCCCTAGCCCCCAAAAGTAGGGGTACCTTGTTGGGGGTACCTATAGTGAGGATTATAACCTATTGGGGTATATATTGGGACCCCCCTATTTTAGGAAACTCATGATGACACAAAACAAAACCCTCAAATCAAAAAGTTAATTCCTACTTGTCCCTTGAACCCCCCAGCTTCCATTTCATTTTCTATTTGCTTCTCCCTTTTTGGGACACTCATTAAGTTTCACTGGTGCTCACAAGCAGTAACCGCCCGCAAAGAGTGGAGCCCGCTCACTCAGCGTTCAATTCAAAAATTCTCCCTTTTTGGCGGGTACCCATAACGAGATTATGAAATGTGGGGTTCTATATTGGGGTCCCCCTATTTTAGGAAACTCATGATAACACAACAAAGTCCTCAAACCCAAAATTTACTTCTTATTTGTCCCTACAACCCCCCAGTTTCCATTGCATGTTCCATGTGCTTCTCCCTTGTGCGTGTCCATTATTGGGACTATCCCTAGAGCCTAAACCCTAAACCTTGGTTTCCATTTTCTGTTTCATTATCCAAATATAACCCTAACATATACCCTATAATTCCTATATAACCGTCTATAACCCCTGTAGTTTCCATTTTCTTTTCCAGTATCCCTGTTCACCAAGGTGCTGAATTTCAGCGATCTGATAGGTCGCCCAGTGGCCACCTTCCCGCGCGGCTGTTGGGTTTGGGTCAGGGTTCAGGGTTTAGGGTTTAGGGTTTGGGTTAGGGGTAATGATTATACAGGGGTGTACAAGGGTTATATCATGGAGTTATGTAGGGATATTATCACAATAATGAGGAGCCAACTGGAGAAGAACATGGAAGCTAGTATCTAGGGTTTAGGGTTTAGGGATTAAGGTTTGTGGATTGGGGTTTGTGGGTTCAAAATTCACAGATTAGGGAATTAGGGGTCAGGGGTTGAGGATTAGGTTAGGCATTGTTTGTTTCATGACCTCAACGAATCCTAAATCCTTTTCTGCAGCCCATCTAAGCATGCTTGCTTAGTGTTTGGGTGTGTGAGGACGAGATTTTTGGGAATCCCACTCCTCACCCAAACATGGGGATCGCACAGTGGCCCTTCTTCCGTTTCGGCATGGGACATCCTCGACTACTGGGCGTGTCAAGCCCATTTCTCTTCCAGGACCGCTACCGGTGATCCCCATCAACACGCCTCCAATAACATGAAGAAACACACGGTTCTCTCCATGCTGGTCTTCTAGTAGAAGAGGCTTATCATTTGTGACAGTGTAGCCGTGGTCATATACAGGTAGGCTTCTCAAACTGCGTTGCCAATCCGCTGCACTTCTGCGTGTCCCGCAGCAGCAACTGTGTCGTCTGCGCTACGCCCTATAGGCCGCAAATCCTGTAACCCTAATCCTGCCGAGGAACTTACATTAAGCTACCATTTTATGGATATAAAATCAACATTGGGGTTTGCTTATTCTGGTAACCCAAAACCCTAAAACATATCATGTACTATATACCTATATCATAGTAACTTCATCCAAGTTCCTTAAGAGCAACCCAGTAGTCCCATCCACTCGAAATGTAAAGTTGGAAGTGTTGACCCCAGGCCCTTGGCATGCTACCGTACTCTTAGGGCCCTATAAAGAGTTCAGAAGCCCTGTAAAGGCCCGAGAGTTTAGGGTTTAGGTTTTATGGTTTATTGTTTAGGGCTCTTTTTTTTTTTACTAGACAGAAGCTGAGTACCCCTCATTTTGGGAAACTCTACACCCAATGCATCCCTACAGAACCCCTATCCCCTATAAAAGGTAACCCCTTATTTGAAGATAGTTGGCCTCCCAAATTCGGAGGGTCTCGTCCGAGGATGCTGTGGCAAGATACCTGCCCGTGGCCTGCAACAAGATTTAAGGTTTAGGGTTTAGGGGTATGTAGTAGATAAGAGGTAGCATTGTTCAAGTTCCCACAAAGCAACGCCAGTATAAGGTTTACGGCTTAACCTACAGCTTATAAGGCTAAACATGCACGACATGGCATGCATTGCTACCTTGAGCACCTGGAACCGCTATTCTTGTAGTAGTGGTATATCAGTAATATAAGAGGACCCAAAGATGATCACAATTATCCCTCATGGTCACTAAATCCTAAGCCCTAATCCTAAAGCCCTAAACCCTAAAATGAAAGCCCTAAAACCTAATGCTAAAGCCCTAGAGCCTAAACTTTAAGCCCTAAACCCTAAACCCTGGGTGAGGGATTCCACCTAATGGAAACTTGATGCCTTACTGCACCACTATCGCAACCTGCAGACTGGGGGGAAGGGGTGGGGGTTGGTTTAGGGTTTAGGTTTTCGGGAGTGGTCCCTTAGGGAGCCCGGACATTTTTGGGGATTCCGAGAGGGTTTTGGGTATCCTCAGTCAGGATTCTATAGGGTAACTTTTGCAAACCTCTCACTGAGCAATAGTAATCATTGTATTAAAAAATTGTGCAAAGCCCTCACTTAACAATAGTCATAAGCCCTAAGCCCTAAACAACACTAAAAATACTAAGAATACTAGTCATGGCAAAAGGTCTGAGGATGATTGCCGCTTGCTGCCTCCACAGCCACCGCCCGAACCTGGCTGGAGCACGCTTGCAGTTTGGGTTAGGTTTTAGGGCTTAGGGGTTTAGGGGTTTAGGGTCCAGGGGTTTAGGGGTTAGGGGTTTTGGAGTTTAGGGTTTATAGGGATTTAGAGTTTTAGGGGGCCAGGGTCGTAGAGCCACCAGCACCGCCGAATCATGGACTATCTTTGGCTGTTTGGTACCCACTTTTGGGGGTGCAGGTCGGGTTCAGGTGTGGGCTCGGACCTTCAATGTACATTCTTGCAAGAATGATGCCTAGTTGTCGGGGATACTACACTCCCCGAAACTAGCATGGAAGCCCATATAGCCTTATTTTAGAGGTACTGTAGTCTTTATAGAGCCCCTTTTGGGTTTCCATNNTGTTAGTTTCCAGGAGTGTACTACTCGAGGGCATTGTTCTTGGAGATTCCTGCTAGCTCGCATGTTCATGTGACTGCAAAAAGTTCCTGCAGCCCACGAAGACTGTGGGATAATGGGCTAAGGTTGGGATTAATACGGGTTTGAAGTTTGAAGAGGGAGTATTTTAGTGATTGTATATATGCGTGTATAATCTAATAATTGGATTCGATTATTTTCGCTAGGAAAACGGACAGACATGTCGACACACGCGGTCGTTAAAACGTGAATATTCTGGCACTAGATCTGGGAACAATCATCGCTCTCTTGAATCCGCGAAAACGACCCACCTGGACAAAAAAAGGAGGACCTAACTCCGAAACGTAGATCTCGAAACCCTCAAAAATCTCCTGATTTACTCTAAACCTACGCAAAGGTAACACGACCTGGCATTCACCCCACAACAGAGGAAAAGAAGAACTCCTAACAGTTTAATACAAGCCGGGTCGCCATTCCAGTGTGTCCCTCGTAAGCTACAGCGATATGCGTGGGGAAAGGCCGGAGGTCCTGCTTGCGCTTTGGCAGTTTTTTTGTTTTTAAGTTCCTGAGTTTTGGGTTCTTGCGTGGCTTCCGGTGGTTTTTTTTTTTTGGGGTGGGGGGGGGGGATGGTTTCTTGGGTGTAGGGTTCCGCGGTTTGGGTTTGAGGGGTCAGCGGTTTAACATTATTGGGATTAAGTGGACAGTGAATATCCCTGGCTCCGCGGTAGGGTTGAGGGGTCAGGGCTTTCGGGGGCTAAGTGGAGGGTAAATACCCCCAGTGTTGTGAGACTCTGACAGCCTTGCCTTCACTCCGCAAGCAACAAACCCTCAAGCAACTCAGACTGCAAGCGCGGTGATGCCTGTTTGCCAAACTTGAAGGCCCAAAGCCCGAAACCACCACACCTTTGAACCGCCTAAACCTGGGCCTACAAATCATGCTGTAGCGCAAGTAGGCACACTTTCGGGGATATGCTATACTAGGACTGCCTGACAGAACTGTACAGGTAGTCAATACCATAACTGTATAAAGAGTATATCAAGTCAACCTTCCAAATTCCTGGGGCTTCTACCTTCAAACCCTTCTATACCACAATTGTATCCCTATAAACCGTTTCAAGGGACCCTCAACCCTGAAACCCCAAAGGCCAACCTCACATTCACCCTTCCTAAACCTAAACAGCCTGCGCCTTAGGTTGGACTGCCACCGACTAATAGTCATAACCAGACATAATGGTACTGCAAGCCCCCTAAACCTATAATAAACATGTAATTCTTCATAATTCGTAGAGGCTGTACCATAAAAGAGACCTGTAAACTAATTCCAAAAGAAATAGGAGGGTATTTGTAGTAGGGTCCCTATATGTGGCCATGATATCAGAAGTACTAGGCGAAGGGCCTCACTCACCCAGACTAAACCCTGGCCCTAAACCCTGTACCCTGATCCCTATACTCCAAACCCTAAACCCCTAAACCCCTAAACCCTAAATCCCTAAACCCTAAACCCTAAACCCTCTCCGATGTGGAGCCTTGGGGCTTGGCAACTTCGGCAGCAAACTTTCCTCAGTGAGATGATGCCAAGAGGGGATCAGGATCATCCCTTGAGTGATTGGGGCTTAGGGTAGTGGGTGTTTTGGGTTTTGGAGGGCTTATGGTTTAGGGCTGAGGGTTTTGGAGTGTTTAGGGTCGAGGGCTTTGGATTACGGATGTCAGGGTGCAGCCAGTGGTAAGTACTTGACTTTCTCAAAGCCTTGACGACCCCAGTGCTTTGCAGGAATCGTCCCTTTAAGGGGCGTTGCCATTTCCAGAAGCTCTGCAAGGGCTGCTTCTGGGGGGCATACGCTGATGCTTTCCCTGAGAAATAGGGATGTTGCACATCTTGCAAGAATCAAGATGTTTTGGCATGTACTGTGTGGTACACAAGGGACCTCAAACATGTAGAAATGATGTGGTGTTTCTTGGAAAAGGAAACAGGGGTTCGCGGGCACGCAATCGAGAGGAAAGGGCCCCAAGCAACCAAGTTGCATCATTATGTCGCAACGTCAGGCGCCCCCTCTGTCCATCAAATCACCCACATGTTGCTCTGAGGGCACTGAAGAGTGCGCGGAAACTTCAAGTCAACAGCCCCGCAAAGCCGAACTCTAAGCCCTCTAAGCCCCAAACCCTCCAAGCCCTAAACCCTTCCTCACTCTATCTGCTTATAAACCTTCACACAAACTGGCCATGGGGCTGGATCCACATTCCTCAGCTGAATGGGCATTGGCTTTAGGATTCAAATAGGGGTTTCCAAAGATGCGGGCTTCTCCTCTGTTAGCCCCCATGATAAGGGCTGTATTACATTGGGGTCTCTCTTTGGACTCGCTTTTTGTGGGGTTTAGGGTTTAGGGAACCCGCGCTAGAAGGTGTGGGTTCACAGCTAATTTCCTTCTGCCGTGTCAGGCTTCTCGCGATTTCAAACCAGGGGGAATGTGTTTGATGGTAGATTTCCTTAAATCCTAAACCGTAAAGCCAGGAATTGTCGTGGCAGGCTCAGGCAGCCCGCAACAAAGGACCCATTGATGTACGTAAATCCGCACAGCTGCTTGAAGAACCCGAACGGAGCCCTCCAATGAAACCTTACAAAGCCTTGACATGGGTCGCTGTTGAGAAGCTTAAAGCAACTTACCATGGTAAGGAAGCCGTACTGTTTACCATACACCCACATCATGGTACATTAACACTTTTGATAATCGACATAAGTGCACCATTAATGTCCAGCAACCCCCAACTTAATTCAAATTCCTCCACAGCCACCTTTAACTCGAAACCCTAAAGCCCCAAACCCAAAACCGTAAGCAGGCGGCGCCTATGCCCCCTTTGAATTTGAAGGCGCAGATCGACATACCTGCCTCAAGACGGCCACGGGAATGGTAGCACCCACGATAGGCCCGCATGCGACCAGTCCTGGTCCCCTCATGAGGTGATTAACCTAAACCCACCCCCTGTTCCCCCGCGGCTCCCCGAACCCCCCTAGGAGCTTCCCGGCTTAGGGCCTTGCAAAGGTCGGACCCTTCCACAAGCCTCTCAGTGAGAGGGCCCCTTTATAGGGTTCCAGCCCCATGCCTCTTAGGGCCCTTGGCCCCCTCTCAAGAGCGCCAAAACCCTCCTAAAGGCCTCCCAGCTTCCCTAGGTCTCCCAGGACCCTTTTTGCAACAAGAGTCTGTGATGCTAAGGCCACCAAAAGTCTGGTTGTGGAAAGAAGTTGTGTTGTTGACCAAGATGGACCTAACTGAGTTTAGGTCTTACAGGAATAGGTTTGGGTGGCTTGGCCGCTTGGGAAGGCGTGGGGTGGGTAGAAGTGCTTGGCCAGCCACAGCCGCGGCAGCATGTCGCAAGCGCGACACGCTCGAAGCGACTTTGTGGTGACCAACTCCGCTTCAGAGCTGTATCACGGCAAGCCCTTCACCCTAAACCCCACGCCATAAACCCCAACCCCAAGCCCTAAACCCTAAACTTGAACGCCAAACCCTAAACCCTAAACCCCAAACCCCAAACCCCAAACCCAAACCCTAAACACCAACCCCCAAATAAACCGTGTAGAGACGGGCCGAGGGTCATCCGCTGCTTCAGAGCTCTGGGCACCAAGTAAAGGTCCAGGCATCTGGGAAGTGCTACCGGGAGCTTTGGGGGAGTTACAGGTTTAGGGTTCAGGGTTGGGGGTTTAGGGTGTAGGGTATGGGGTTTAGGACTTGGGGTTTGGGGTTAGGTTTAGGGCTTGGGGTTTAGGGTTTAGGGCTTGGGGTTTAGGGTTGGGTTTAGACTAGAGCTTGAGAAAGAGCAAGTGGAGATATAGGGATGTGTAGGGGTGAATACATAATACACATATACATATTGCCCTCATAGGGGTTAGGCCAGAAGCTGCGGAAAAGCCAGGCCTTAAGAACTCCTGCTACTGGATTAATGAGGGGATCTTGGTCACCTCTTGCCTTTTAAAATGAGGACCCTACGTCTATCATATGACTCCAGAGGGTCTTTTTTACAGGTGATGGGGTGACCCACGTTCTCCTGCGCATAACTGTCCATGATCGTGCAAGCGGGGCTGGAAAATGAGGTTTGAGAGATTGGCAGTCATGAGGTGCGGCCACGGGATCTGAGTAGTAGTTTATTTGGGGATACTATGGTAACCAATATAGAGTAAGATTATATCCTCCTTTTGGGTATAGGATTTGATATATGGAATATTATCTTACTATGTTCAACCACCAAAAACCCCACTTATCAGGGCTAGTAGCTGCGGATTTAGAGATCAGGGCTCAACGTCTGACAGTCAGGTCCCTGAATTTTGAAGACCACAGGATAGGTTGTGGGTTCTCATTGTTTCGGATTCATTTCGCAATTGCGTGTTCCAAGCGCTTGTAAGCGAGTGCTGCAGCGCGTTTAGGGTTTAGAGCTTTCAGAAACCAACCCTAAATCCTAAACCCCTATGGAAGTTGGATGGAGGTGTTCGGGGATGATAGCCGTGGGGCTTAACCCTAAACGCTGACAAGCTTGGCAGTCAAAATACAGGGCTCCGTTATCTCGACGGAGACTGGAGCAGAGTGAATCCTTCTAATAACCCTTGCGTCAGAACCGGGAAAACCCTGCTGGTGCGGATGCTTACACAGCTTCTGGCACTCCTGTAGCCCTTCTGTTCTAAGCCACTGTACACTGGGGAGTACAGCAAGTAAGGGGTATATTTAGGTGGGATATGATTTCTTTTTCTTCATACGGAAGCACGATATGACAAGGAACCGCGGCGTGGGATTCGAACTTTTCGTGTTATCCGATAATTCTGTCCATGACTAAACCGATCTAGGGGAACCTGAACCTTAACAAGCTCCTTTGACATCTCCTTCGCAAACATGGAACACTTGAATGTAGGGCCTAAATAGTCACGAATACCATGGTCCTAGACCCTAAGCCCAGTTTTCAGGAAGCTTTCCGTGTCATTTTCCATTGGGTTCTCCATGGTTAGGGTCATATCCTCATGATTTAATTTCTACAGAATGCTCAAGATGACCCGTATGTACCATTATTCTCGGCAGCCTCTTGAAGCGTTCGACGATGAAGTCTTTGTATCCAGGAACGCGTCGAAGTGCTTCGTATTTCTGTGGCAGATGTGTGATTGCCCGCTCCTGTAGAGGCACGAGGAAGTCTTTAGGGCTAAGGGTCCGAGGACCCAAATGGGCGGGCTTCAGGTCCCCAATACCATTAGTATTCAAATATTTGGGCCCTAAAGCCCTACTATTTGGGTGTGTATGGTTACGTAGGTCCGTTTAAAAAGGTTCTGGGGGTATATAGGGCAATAGGGCTAGCACGAGGGAGAACAACTGGAAAAGAAAATGGAACATGAGACGGAGGAAACTGGCTTTGATAAGGTGGTATTTGGGATTTTGGTACTAGTAATTGTAATAGAAGTTTTGGGGGAAGCATGTAATTATTATTGTGTACTTGGACCCTTAGGGGTTAAGATCTAGGATTCAGAGTTTAAGATCTTCCTCAGAACCAGCAAGCACATGTGTTCATAATAGGTCAGGTCTTAGCTAGACAGTAAGCCCTGAACTCTAAATACCCTAAAAGGGTCTAAACCTTAAACTTTAAACCCTCAACCCCGAGTTTAACTTTGCTGTCTTAGCCCATCAGATAGACTCACTAATTTTCATAGTAACCCTATATAACCTCAGTATAGCATTTTCCATCTCATTTTCCATTGTCCCAATTTAAGCCCAATATAATCACCAACATTCATACTTGGATTTTGATCTTCCTGTCACCAGAGCTAGAAGCCTGAGCACCTCTGAAAGCTGCGCTATATAGGGATAATAGAGAAATACAATGGAAACTAGTATAATATTAAGGAATACAGAGATAACGTAAAAGAAAATGGAAACTGCTATAATTTCATGAGGATTATATAGGGATGCATCAAGCGCTAGAAGAGAAGCTCTATCAAGCTCAGTATAACCCAGATCAGATATGAGTTTCCCAAGATTAGGGCTATCTTTCTGGGGGTCCCCACAATAAGGATTATAGTATTTGGGGGTCTTTTTTAGGGTCCCCCAGGGCCAAAGGACACCCGTCCTGAGTTTGGTATGTGGGAATCTCTCCACAGAGCACGCAATCCCCGCAATAGGGACCGAAAAATCCCCTCAGGATTCCCATACATTCCAAAGCACCTAATGGTCCCCAACCCCAACATGGCTCATATATCAGCCAAAATCCACAAACCCAGCTGCATCCTCCTCGAAGGTCTCTTCCCATTCCTTTTTCTCCTCCTGGCTCACCGAAAAGCATTTGACATGAGCATTCCTCCTAGACGGCGCCCCCCCATGTACCCCTAAAAGAGGCAGCCGCCCCAAGAAAAGACCATAATTTTCAGGGCCATCCCCTACTGTAGATGATGGTGATTAGACATGAACCAACTATGCACCGTTTCCCAGCCCAGAAGACTACTCATATTCACTGGGGAGATACGGGGACTGCCGACCAACAGTAAAAACATCTTACTTCTGGACTTCCACCGTGAATGAACTTGATACCCATGATTATGACACTGAGGACAGTTGGCACAAGAAAGGCGGTCATGTCAGAATGTAGACGACAAGGGCCTCACGATACTTCTACTAAACCCTCAACCCGACTTACTGGTGCTGAACGGGGTGGGGTAACCCCTATAACAGTACCCGTACTCACTCCGGAAGGAAAGCTTACACCCCTCGAACCCTATACCCTAAACACCCCCCTTGAAGACCTTCGCGGAGAAGTATCTCCCCAAAACACCACATCCATGCGAAAGGTAGCAAGTAAACCCTACCCCTAGACCCCAGACCCCTGCTATAGTATACTATAGTATACTATGGTATATTCTGGTATATTATCATATAGTATACTATACTATAATATATTTAAACCCCAGACCGCTAAGCCGCCTCCGTGAAGAGGTACTCCGGTGGTGGGTTGTAGGACTCCGCGTGGCCCGGTAACGCCATCTTCGGAGCGGGAAGTGGTGGTGGCGCCTGGAAGTTATGGGGTTAGTGTTTAGGGGTTTAGGGCTTCGGGTTTAGGGCTTAGAGGGTTGAGGGTTTATTACCATTACTTAGGGTTTGGGGGGTCCAATTTCAAAATGAAGGAAAGCTGGGTACCCTAAGTAGTGGCAAGTTTTTCCTGGGCTTGAGGGTTTAAGGTCCGCTGGCCAAGAGAGCCTGGACCTCGACCAGGGTTTATAAAGGGGACTATATAAGGGTTCATAGGGGACGATATAGGGGTTATATAATGTTATATAGGGATGATGGAAAAAAAACGGAAACTACTATTTAAGGTTTAGGGTCTAGGATTTTCGGATTTGAGATTTTAGGGGACGAAGGCCGGGTTAAAAATGGGAAAGAATTAGCGGTGAACAGCCGCACACCCTCACAACATACTGCAGCTTCAAAACCCTGAATCCTGAAGTCTTCCGTATCTGACCTCAACCCCTTTGTCATGTAACAATTTCGAAGCCAATGATTTCAAGGAAACGGCCTCAGTGAGAAAGGCCAGCACGTTAGAGCAGTAATCTTGCCCCCCCCCTCCCCGGAAGGGATCCGCCTCTCTTCCCTCTGCAGATTATATTATTGGGATAATGGGAAAGAAAATGGAAACTACTATAGTATATTGGGGTTAATTGGGAGGATGGAAAATAAAATGGATACTATTTTCATGTATAAAATCACAGCAAAGATGCAGCGAAGCGTTTGTGTCTCATCCGTGAGGGAGGGGTCGTTCCTCAACTTTGTAACCCTTCTTAGCTTAGTCACAGCTCCTGAAAGATACTTTTCTGACACTTCATTGCCCCTACCCTGCACTCCCTACCACTGCCCAACAACCCCTCTGCGACGCCAACACGCAGGGCTGATGGATCGGGACAGGTGGTAGCGGCAGGGGTGTGGTGTGGTACTTGGAGGGTCAGGGGGACTTAGCAAGCAGATGAATAACCCCTATAACCTAGATAGTAACCCTAGTTATACCCATTGATAACCTACTTACTAAATCCCCCTGACCTGCCAAGTAGTAGGTGCTGGTGGTACTCGGGTGTAAGGGGTAGGCAGGACAACGCTCATCAAACGGTTTAACAGTGCTGTTTTACTCCTCCCGTGCCTCAAGGGGTCTGGCCGTCAACCCCTTAAACCCAAAATGATAGCTTCCTTTTCGCTTCCGTTCCTAGATCCCTACCAAGAGGGTCTAAGTACCCAATAGTTAGGTACTTGGGTGTAGGATAATAGGAATTATAGCCTAAGTTCTGGGTAAGTATATGATTATTAGCTACTTGGACCCTTAGGGCTAATTATGTACTGCATATAGCCCCCATAACCTGTGGGTGAGTTTCCATTTCTTTTTTTATTCCCTGAACCGTGTCTGTCGCGGCTGTGCTCCCGGCCCGGCGTCGTCTTGCCTCTGGCTCGTCGGCCCAGAGATCCCACACCTTTGTCAATCTACGGTTCGAAATATAGCCTTCAAGTAGGGTCTAGGGCGGAGAGTTTAGGGAAATCTCGGGCCCCTACACCCCAAATAATTGTTCCCTTAAATTTTCCATGTTCTTCTCCATGTGGTTCTTCATTATGGGGTATATCCTGTATATCCCTACATATTTTCTATAACCCTATATTAATTATATCCCCAGCACACTCTTGAATTTAAAGGACCTCCTCATGTATTCATTTTCAATGTGCTGGCTCTTCGAGATTCTTTGACCCCTTCGGCTTTGCCGCAGAGGCTGGCACGCTTCTTACGGGTGCTCAAGAAGGAACGAGGCAGTGAATCACTAGAACTTTCCCAAGGGCTTCTACGGATATGGAAGGTCTGGGATGGTGTTTAGGAGAGGTTTGGGGATCTCTGAAAACTGGAGTACCCCATCACGGTCAACTAGGAACGTCTTTTCCTTGGGGGAGGGGTGTATTCTGAGGGGTTGACTTCAACCTTCCCAGGGGCTTCTGACGATGTGCAATATAGGCTTCAAGGTTTTATTACTACTACTACTACTACTACTGCTACTACTACTACTACTACTACTACTACTAAATCACCACTCCCTCTTAGGCACCAGTAAGCCTTTCGAATGGCTTTGCCACTTCGAAGACTACGCGTCCACAGCTGCCCAGACGGCCTGCTGTATGGTTGATATGAAAAATCCCCTCCGTGGCAATGGACTCGTAGAAAGTTTCTGCACCAGGAAAAGCCATTGAGGGGATGTGCGGCATAAGTTTAAAACAAAACCAGAGCTGCGACCCTGATTTCTGGAGGCCTTGAGCCACCACTATTCTCCGCTGGCATGCCAGTCAGAAAGGCATCAACTTAAACAACATCTCTTCAGGTCACAAGGGAGGCGCTGGGATATGTGCGCAGGCACTCCCAATGTTAGATATTGAGGGTGCCCCTTCCGACCAAACGAATCACTTTCCTCATCTCTTTTTCCGGCCAGTAAAGGCCAGGATCTTTTTCTCCAACTCCTGCTGGATCATGTACAAGGCAAATGGCTTAAGCTCTGGACGCTGGCGAAGAATGGCAGCGAAATCCTGCACATCATAAGACAACCATTGGGTCAGCAGTTCATTCTACATAAATGCGGTTTCCATTAAATGGGGGGGGGCCGAAAAAGTGAACCCCTGTACAATCCGCAACTCTTATGGGGACCCTTCCCTTGTTGTTGTAAGCCCCCATATAGCTCTAAATACTATGTGCATCGAGAGATCAAAACCAAATCTCTCGTGGCTCTTTGCTGCAAGGCAGCCTACTGCGGTAATAGGGGTACATGTGGAACATACATATGAGCCATAGTCTAAGCTCCTACTACCTCCCTTAAGTAGTACCCTTATATTATCCCCTAGATAAGCCCTGTTTGAGGAGTTTAGATTATAGGTCATATATACATGCATAAGATTTTTTGAGGATCCACTCCCCTACCCTTGCTTAAGCGCCCAAAATGAATTTGGCTCCTTACCGGACATCAACTTGCCGAAGGCTTTATCTTGCAGCATCTGCTCTGCAGCAGTCAGGTGCTCCGCCATGTACCTGCAGTCTCTTTAGACCTAAAATATACTCCTAATATTTCCTTAAGGGTTATACGATAATAAAAATTATATATATTCCTAATATTTCCAAACCCTAAACCCTAAACCCTAATAAAAAATTGAAAAATCCTAAGGACAGTACAGGTACATTGTGGTGTTCCGCATGTCCTCCACCGGCTCCTGCAATTCTTAAGCCGGTTGAGGGCTTAAGATTAACCCTCACGAATGCCCTGGGTCCCAATAGGGTTTAGGGTTTAGGGTTTGGGGTCTAGGGTCCCAATTCAGATGTGTTTAGACAGCTTTGGAAGAAGTTGAAGATCCTGGAATAGAAGTCTGACTTCTTCGCAGAACATGGGCTGTGATGATGAAGAGACTAATGGGGTCTTGCTGAAGGAGTATATGGAAGATTCTTGGAGAAGATCTTGTCAAGACTCATTCATGTCCCAGTGAGGAATGGAGGAACGGCTTCCTATAGCATGTGGGTGGTTGTCAAAATTATCGCCCCTTTTGGGTCCCTATTATAATACGGCACCTAATATTTAGGGTACCCCAAAAAGGGACCATCATTTTGACAACCACCCAAAATATACTATAAGCCCTATAATCCCCATATACCTCCTATATAACCTCTATATAGCCCTAATATAACCCCTATATTACCCATGTGTAACCCTAGGCTCCTTCAGCAGATATTTCCGCACCGCTTCCTTGTTGCCTGTGGCAATGCTGCGCGCCAGGAAACAAGCACGCGAGCGCAAGTGAGATTCAGCTTCAGTCGCATACCTGACTTGGTCAATCAGGGTTTAAGGGGTTTGGGGTCTAGGGTTTAGGGTCTAGGGTTTAGGGGTTTCGGGGTTTAGGGTCTAGGGTTTAGGGGAGTTTCTTCTCCAAGCAGGGTACCCTTGCCTACGTAGTCGCTGCATGGCGGGTTTCGCAGATGAGGGTCCTTCCCGAAATTCTCTAGGGGCGCACAGGGATTGCAAGGCGATCGCCAGGCAGCTTTGTCAGGAACATGTAAGGACTGTGGTTTCCTTAGGCCTATAATAACAATAATATTGTTAATATTTCCTTAGGGTTATACTATCATACAAACTTAAGAAATACTTCCTAAGGACAGTACAGAGGATATGTTGAGAATTTCAGCTGTAAATTCTCTTCACACTATCCCCCAATCCCCACCAGGCTTTTCCTGCAGACCTCCAACACCGATCGAGCAGCCCCATTTCGGTATCCGCACATATTTTCTAGGCGCTATACTACGATTACAACTGACACCCCTGAGAAACCCACAAATTTTGATAACAGCCCAACTACCCTAAACCCTCACGAGCCTAAAGCCTAAACCCTCGCAACCCTAAACTGGGCAATACGGGAACTTGATGCCAAAGTCCATCCAGAACACCGCAAACGTGTATAGGGTTAGGGTTACACCTCCAACCGCAACCAAGATACGAGTTGGACTCTCGTAGCCTGATCTCCAGCGCTGGTGTGCCCGGTGTGTTGGGATCTTCCTCCTCTTCCGACTCCTCGTCGTCGTTTTCCTCTGAGACCAAGAAAGCTCAATAGACTAAATTCTACCAAGACTCCTAGTATGACTTAGCGTATACCGTATACCCCTTACTTGGCAGGTATAGGGCGTCCTGGACTAAATCGTGCTAGGACCCCGAACATGACTAAGGGCGCGGAACTTCGATTTCCATTATCCCTAAACCCTATATAACCCTAAAACCTAACTCAAAGTATCCAGAGAGGATCTGGCTGTGATGTAAACCCCTCACTAATAACCCCCCCAACCTTGTGAGGCCTTACCATTAGGATCCCTGTTATAATCCGTATTAATGGCAGGTTTTTTTTAATCAGCGGTCTGGGTTATTCTAAAACAGACACCTCAAGACCCGAACCAGATTCATAGAGTAAACGTCTTTTGAGGCTTCCGGTGCGGGATTTAGATCCTTCCTTGCTTTAGTTGGTGTCTGATGGAGGGGCCCCCATTTGAGAAAATCCCATTTCATCCTCCATCATTGCGGCAATATCCTCCACAGGCCGCCGCGCCATTATCTCCATCATTTTCTGTGGGTCAATGCTCTTGATGAGGCTATGCATATCCTGGGATATGAGCGCAACCACCAAAGCACCAGCTAGTGGATGCAACTGCTGGCTTTTCAGAACCAAGGATTCAAAGCCATCTTGGAACAAGACACATGTCACAAGATGATGAAAACTGAAGCTGAGGACGAGGTTATAAGCATGGGTCAGTAGGGATGTCTCTTTTTAAAGAAAAAAGCTGTACTTAGCAATCCAGAATCCTCGGGCTTTGATGAGGCCAACTTCCTCACAAGTTCTGCCTGGGCTCATGTTTACATTTGTTGAACTTTTTTGCGAGTAAGCTTTAGGAGTTCAGGCTTAGTGGTGTGGAGATTACCACTAAGTACTGTATTTTTGGCCCTTGATTCAAGTAGCGGGGCCCTTTCGAGTGATCACCCTGCCTTGGTCTTGGTGTGCGTGACAGCGCAAACCTCGTCCAGGCTATCGCAGCCGAAGCCTTTTGCCAACTCTTTCTCCTAGGCTGGCTTGCCACAATCCCATAGCTACGTCAGTGTCTACATTAGGATCACGGCTGCAGGCATCAACACACCTGCTTTACCACCAGCTTATTATATGAGTTCCAACAGAAATGGTCATCATTATGACGAATCAGAATCCAACGTCCTTCCTAGATCAGGCCGGTTCGCATCTTCAGGGGCCAATGCCGGGATATCTGGAGGGGGATGACGGTGAAAGTACACAGCATAAGCTGCCATCCCAAGCATGCCTGTGATGCCTGTCACAAGCATTGGGACTCGATATGCATCTGTACCTGGCGGAAGAACCGAAGATGTCCAAATCCCACCCAGCTGCAGCGGCATGCCGACCAGCGTGACGCCCAAGGAATACATCCCATTCACAGCACCCAGTCGATTCGGAGGCGCGTAGAGGATTACATACCTAGTGATGAAGATGGCCCACCTCAGGTTAAATATAGGGGTTATATAGGATAATGGAAAAGAAAATGGAAACTACAGGGGTTATAGGGCTTATAAGGATTATAGGGTATATATTGGGGTTATCTAGGAATAATGGAAAAATGGAAACTACTATTTAGGTTTTAGGGTGTAGGTTTGGACATAAAGCCCCCCCATTACGTAGATAGAATATGGCTGCGGGTATATTATAATAAGATCTGCATATACCCCGTATTCTATCTACTTAAGAGTGACTACAGGATTTGGAGTTGAGTTTTGAGAGGATTTGGTTGCAACCCCTAGGCCAAGCTATAGGGAGCTATATGCAACTACAGAAGGACGACTGCAAAAACCAATTCTCCCAATCCCTACTACTTACTAAAACTTGGTTGGCGTTTGGAACCCTTTGAAAATATTAGTATATAGCGTCCTTATGAAACCAATTAGGGAAAATATTTAAGTATCCCAAAAGCCAACTCAAAAAACAAGCCCTAAACCCTACATACCCCTGATGCATTTAAGTTTTGAGCAAGCTGCAAGGCAAAAAAGAGCACCAGAGAGGCAGCGCAGATGATCTGTGCCTGGGTTGGCGGTAAGGCGCTTAAATTGAGTTACCATTTAGGTGGACCCCCCACCCAGTAATAGTGACAATAAGGGAAAATAAGAATTATATTAGGGTCCTATTGTATTCCTATTATACCACTATTACAGGGTAAGGGGTCCTCCTAAGTTACCATGCAATCACAGATGTATGTTTGATATGATAACCTACTTCAAGTGCCTTAACTCCTGTAACACCCGGATAAACCCGGCTTCCGCATGATGCCCCTTTTCTTTTCCACTTGATCCTGTGTCATTGGGCATATCGCGATATTTCCCAATTTAAACCCTATTATCATATATGTGCATATGGAAATATGTACACACATATATACATACCCCTGATTACCATGTCCAGGAAGCCCTCTTTTAGGCAGTATATAAAATGTTACGGTAACCGTAAATCCCAAAGCATAAAACCCTAAACTCGTAGAGTCTGAACCCCAAACCCTAAAACCCAAGCCCTAAACCCTCAATCCACAAACCCCTAAGCCCTAAGCCCTGAAAGCCAACCCCTAAACTCTAAACCACTAAACCCTAAACTCGGTAATTTCAGTTCCTTAAAAGCAACCCAGGTGCAGTCCAGCTCGCCCAGCCCAGCGTCGCGACTGCAACTCCCTGAAGCGCAGCCTGGATCACGATGATGGCCTGCCCGGTTTAGGCTTCAGGGTTTAGGGTTTGGGGTTGAGGATTTAGGGTTAAAAGTTTAGGGTGCAAGATTTACCTGGAGCCCAAGGGCTTCGAGACTAGGTAAAGGATTGGAGTTTCGGGTTTTAGGGGAGCGTTTAAGCTTTCCGATTACCTGGACCCCAGAAGTAGGTAAAACCATGGCCCCACAATAGTCTCTGGCACTGATTGGGGGAAGCCTAAGGAAGTCATGGAAGTAGGATGCCATGATCTCATCCACGCTTAACGGGTTTAGGGTTTAGGAGGTTTAAGGGTTCAGAGCTTCGCTGTTGGGGGTTTACTGGTCAGGTTTAAGGGTTTAGGGTTCAGGGGGATCTAGGATTTAGGGTTTAGGGGTTGACAGTAACACAGAATATGATGGAAAACTTTGTATTTGTCACAATACGATCCCTTTGAAACAATCTTGTCTCTCCCCAAGACCCTATTAAAATGAAAAAAGGCTAGTCCCAGTTTGCATTACATGTTCCGTGTGCTTTTCCACGGGGTTCTGCACAATTCTGCTCATATAAGACACCTACAAGCGTCCTGATAACTCAACCCTGAATCCGAAAACTTAACTCCAAAGCTTCAACCCCAACCCTACACCCTAAACCCTAAACCCTAAACCCCAACCACTAGGCGCCAAATTGGGGTTAGCCAGGAGCCCGCAGCTCTACTGCCCTTGGGTTCTTAGGGTTCAGAGTGTAAGGAATTATGGAGAATCAACTGGAAAAGGGGGTTATAGGGGAGAGATGTACGAATATATATGGGGGTTTCCCATAATTAGGGGGTACCTTTTTGGGGGTCCCCATGATAAGGACTATAGTATTTTAGGGTCTATATTGGGGTTCCCCTATTTTGGGGAAGTGCCACATATATATATATATATGTACACATATAGGGTGCACGATTTAGTGCTAGGACTTAGGATACGGGAGAACCAAATGGAAAAGAACATGGAAAACATGGAAAATGCAATGAGCATTTGATGATGGTAGTCGTGCATTTTCCCTACCTGCAGAATACAGAACTCTCAGTGATAGACCTCAGCAGGGATGCACAAGGAAGGCCCAAAGGGAGAAAACGCAGAATACACTAGGTCTACTAGGAATATGGTGGCAAAGTCTTACATGTCTATGAGGAAACTTATTCTTGAGACTTCATGTCTGGGGTTGTCAATACCTTGGTCCGTTTGCAAAGAAGTACTACAGTGCACTAGCCAATTCTTACCAAGAGGCTCTTAAACAAACCTTGAATCTAGATCCCGGAGCCCAACCGTGAATGAGACAAGGGGTCAACTACGTCTTAAGAGCAGGCGCAGCCCGCACCCTAGCAAGCCTAGTAAAGTCCCTCATGCACAGACCACCAAAAAGGACCAGCTGCTAGAATATGCTTGAAACCCAAGGATCTACGCCCCGCCAAACTTAACGCCCAAACCCTAAACCCTGCGCCCTAAACCCAAGGCCCTGAATCCTGTAGCCTTCAGGCCAAAGGCGTCCACAAAGCTGCCCACAAAAGGGCCCAGTATCAAGCCCACGATTGTCGTACACAAAACCTGGCTTATGCTGTAGGGTTTTTGGGTTCGGGACCTCGGGGTTTTAGGATTCGGTATTTCGAGATTAGGGCCCTGGGTTGGGCCGGAACGGTGGCCCCCCAAAAAGGGGAAGAAGGACACGCTGGCTGGAGAGACCTGTTGCATTTTGCAAGGAAAAGGCCTTAGATCCTGCTTGCCTTTGCAATGCTACTGTGACCCCAGATATGGCTCAAAGTCTATGCGTAATCTCATGAATATTGGGAAACCTCAAGCAACAGGCAAGGATGCAAACAACAGAAGGGTTTTCTACGTCCAGTACGAGGCCATTTTTCCTTAGAACTATATGCAGTGCTTGATGTGATGTTAGCAATGGACATAGGGCGGGAAAATGAGAATTGGTTAAACAAAAGGAGATCCATAATTTGAGAAACTCACAAAACCCCAACCCTAAACCCAAATCCCTGAAGCATAAACTCAAACTCTGATCACTAAACCCAATACATATGTATAATCTTACACATTTACGAGTATATACATATATACATACATTTCACGCGCATCCTGGACCTAACTTGAAGACTTGCAACATTGATGTCCGCGAGCTTCTCGCCATCGGCTTTGTGTCCAAAGAGGACCTGTCCAATGTAGAGATGAGGGTCTTGAGTAAGTATTTTTTGAAGGGATAAGAGGCCTATACACGCTATAGAAGGTAGAGCGCAGGCATCCTACGTAAACCCTAAACCCTAAACCCCTAAACCCTAAACCGTATGTTGGGGCCCAGGGTGGAGGGGCGTAAATTAGCAGAACAGTGGCGAATCGAGCGAACAATCTATCGGAAAATAAATTGGACGCTGGATTTGTGTAGGGGTTATATTTTGGAGATGGTTGCAGGGGCCTGACTAGTTCAAACAGTGAGGATGAGCTTATGATAGTACACCATAATATACTATAGGGAACATTTAGGAACAGCAGCTGCTGAATATTCAGGCGAATACTTTGAAATTACGTTTTGAGGCGGGGTTTCCTGTAGCATCCCCGAGGGGCTTCTCTAATGAGAATTCGTTTTTGGGTGTATGAGGGTTTGGGTCTGCCAAATATGTAATGTCTTGGTGCTAGGGGGAGCTAATTAACGAATGCTTCTAGGGCTTTGTATGACAAAGACTTTCCCAGACCCTAGACCCTAAACCCAGGCAATCTCCCATTCAAGGTCTGCACCAGCATCAAGAACAATTGCCCGGAACAGCCCTGCATAGTTAGGGTTTAGGGTAACCAACATGGAGCCCATGTAGCCTCCTCTTCAAAAGGGGCAGTGAACTATATAGGGCACCTTTTCAGCTTCCGTGTTAGTCTGGGAGCTGTCTAGCAGGTGCACACATATGCCATGGACTAGGGTAGCTACACCCGAGAACTTAACTATCATGCCGGTGCCGACCCCTGAATCCACAACTGAACCCCGAACCCTGCGTCCCAAACTAGAGGTATGATGTTGGGCCTTCTGGGTTCCCTCTGACTACCTCCCCCCATGTTCCACCCCCATTTTCGTGCTCATGGATAATTACGGTTGATTGAGGCTGCCTGATTACGGGGCAACCTTAGGGGCGTAGTATAAGGAGGGGGTTTAGTATCAGGGCTTATGCGAACACAGAAATTGCTCCGAACCCCAAACCCTAAACCTGACCCTAAACCCTCAGCCTGGAACCTATCTCCCTAAGCCTCGATCTCTCAACCCTAGACCCTAAACACAAGACGTACTGGGGAATTCGTATGGAACAAGGGAACATCATATATAGGGAACATATAGGGATCATATTCCCTTCGCCCCTACAAACCACAAAGAAAGAAGAGGGGGCAGAAAGTTGCCCACCTCGCCGTAGGCCGCCGCCTCTGAAGAATACATCAGAGGTAGGATCAAGCCAAGGGCCAGAACAAAAGCGGAAATGCAATGGTCCTGCATGGGATTTAGGGGTTTAGGGTTTAGGGTACATGGTTCCAAGGCTTTGGGATTGGGGATTATAGGACTTAGGGCAGAGTGTTTCAGTTTTGCGGTTAACTGGACCGAAGCCCGGCCAACTATCCTTATGGTGCAGGATTCCCTCGTCCATCTGAGTAGAGTAGCTTCCACCTCTTACATGATCATTCTGATTGCTGCTCTTGCTCTGGGCGCTTGACAGCATCAACACGGACTACTATGATCGTATGCTACTGCTACTGCTGCATTTCTGGTGATGCTACGGCAAGACTCACAACCATTCTCCTGCCGATTCTGCCGCAGCACGTCCATGCAACGCGACATCATCTCCTGATTACTTGTTCAGTTCAATCAGGCGACAGCAACTCGACTCGAAACATATTGCCTCCCTAAATTATGCAAACCCGTCCCCCAGATGACGATTATACTCAAGCTTGCATACTACCATATGAGCTATAATCTAAACTCCTTACAGGGGGTAATATGGGGTATTATATAGGGGACTATTATAAGGCTTATAAAGGGGGATACTAGGAGTTTAGACTACAGCTCATATGTAAAGGGACCATTTGCTGCTGGGGGAGGGAGCCCAGGAGTGGGAGGTTCGGCGCGTGGAGGGGGATGACTAAAACAACATGAGCGAATACGAACTCTACTGGACAAAACAGTAACAATGATAACAGTAACAATAACAAGAATAAAAGTAATACAAATAAATACAATAACAAATATTACAACTAAACGTAATAATAGGAAATTTCACGGTTTTCTAGTGGGAGCCAGGTCTAGACCCCAAGCCTCTATTCCAACATGAAAACGTAATGATCTTCTCCAACGCAGGGCGGTAGCCGCTAAACTATGAATCCTAAACCATCCTAAACCCCTGCCAACATAAACGAAGAGTGTCGCACGGCTTCATTTCAGTTGGAGGCTTTGGCAAAGGCACGCCAAGAACCTTCTTTGCCTGCTGGTAATATTCTGCCTGCGCAGCAGTCATAACATTATTTACTGGTGCTTAAGGGAGAGTGGGGGAGGGGATCCCTATAATAATCCCTATACAATCCCCACGTATACCCCAATGGTACCTATATTCACCCCCACACTTCCCCTTTAAGCACCAGTAGGATTAGGGTCGCAGGATTTGGGTGCCTGCACAGCAGTGCAAACACTGATAGCAAGGGGTCACCCCCTTGAGGGGGTTTATAAGTGTTTAGTTCCAATTTGGGACTGCGGAAGAGAGTTCTGGGTTTAGTCTATCCCTCGAAGCCATAAGTTGGATTTCTGTTAAGGAACTTATGCTAAATTACCATTATGAGGAAACTTTATTGTCTAGTATATACACACTAAAGTCAACTTAGCTTGAGTGCTTTGCTATCTGGGGACAGTAGTGGTAACACTGGTTGTGCAATTTCCGAACCTTTGTCTGTAGCAAGTAGCGAACATATGGAAAGGATCTAACGAAGATTAACGAAGAACACCCTAAACCCTAAACCTTAAACCCTAAACCCTAAACCACAACCCCTAAACCCTAAACCCTAAACCCTAACCAGGTTTGTAGGCTTCGTCTCTGAGAGTGCTGGCGCGTAGGTTGATACGGACGGTTGTGGAACCCTGGTCCTGAGGGTCCAAGGACCCAAATAAAAGGGTTTTAGGGCCCAAATACTATTAATACTATAGTATTTGGGCCC
>CAJNIZ010042729.1:46477-61449 GCA_905231905.1 Symbiodinium pilosum
TCCAAGGACCCAAATAAAAGGGTTTTAGGGCCCAAATACTATTAATACTATAGTATTTGGGCCCTAAAACCCTATTATTTGGGTCCTTGGACCCTCAGGGTGGTTCTTGCCTGCGAAGGAGTCAGCACCCAACAGAAGTAGATGCTTCCAAAGACAAGGACTGTCCAAGCAAGCATGATGCTGGACAGTGTGAAATGGTATTCTTCCATGGCCGCCTGCGCCTTGACAACTCTTGCCTACTCCTTTTTCGACTTTTATATAAGAAATCCCAAGAGTCACAAACTCTGTTCCAAAAGCTTTGTTCCACAGGGGGCGAGGAGCAACCATGGGAAGCATAGCTGAGGCTTGGTATGTGGCGTTGATCAAAGCCAGCACCACTGTTTGCTTTCCTGGAAAGTGCCAGATAAGGCCCACAAAAGAGAAGCTGTTCAGGAGAGATCCAAAATCGCACGTGAAGGTTCCGAAGAGGAACAAATAGGAGGTATGCGCGTCGTAGCCCGAGGAAGCTCCAATGACAGACCCAGAGATCATCAGCAAGCCCATGGCGCAAAAGACGGCTCCCACAACTCCGGTGACCATTGGCCCCCAGCGGTCAAAGAATAGGCCTGCCAGTCTGTAGAAAATCAGGGAGCAGCAGTTGCAGCAGGTTTTTTTGGTAGCGGCAGAGAAGAAGAACTCTTAATTACTATAGTTATGGGCTTCAGGTGTCGCCTTTAAGCTTTGGGCTGTGACAGCACTAGCCCCTTCTGTCAGGGAATTTTAAGAGGCAAGCGGGCCTATAGGTGCGGAAAAGCCAAAGGCCAGACTCTGGCCAATGCCGAAAATGGAGGTGAGTACCAGGAACTGGTCCGTGCATCCCGGCTTTCCATCCGGGCAACCTAGATGATTCCTTCAGGTTTGTGACTCAAGGCTTTCTTGTTTTGGCGTCTAGGCCCTCGCAGATGGTCCATTTTTTGGGCGGGGGGTTCAAGAAACCAAGGAAAATCCCCTCAGCAGGCTTCTTCAGGCCAGGAACACAAAAGCAGCAAACCTTGCTAGTACGGCTGCTAATAGGATTTAGGGGTTAGAGGTTGAAGGAGAAATTAGCAAGAACAATAATCTGAATATTGCAAATAAACCATGGTAGCAGTCAATACATCGAGTCTCATGACTTTGGCCCTGACAATTTGCCGCAAGGAACTGGAGCTGTACACCCCCGCATCTGCCATCATCTTCGCAAAGAGTGACTGCCCGGGTAGCACACCGCATGCAAGGCTGCAGCAGAGCCACCTGCTTCAAAGTTTAACATCCAGGGTTCGGGGTTCAGGGTGTAGAGTGCTGAATTTACCTAGACCCCCCAAGTACCCTCTATAGCCCCTAAGTATCCGCAAATAGAAGCTACATACTTGGGGGTCTAGGTATGGTTCAGGGTTTAGAGTCCAGGGCTTAGGGTTCAGGGTCTAGGGTTCAGGGCTCCGGCTTTCTTGAGCTGTCACTGGGGTCCTACGCCCCGAACAGAATACCACCCAAAAAAACTCGCAATGTGCCTTCAAGTTAGTCCCCTCCGAAGAACAAAGCAAACGAATCTTTTCAGGACTTCGCATCTTGAAGCTTTCACAGACATTTTTTCTACGATTGCTGGTACTACTATTAGGGTTACGATCTCTCCTACATTGCCACTACTATGAATACTACGTCTGCTCTTACTTCTTAAGGCCCATACCTTATTTCATGATAGATGATCTCTTCGCAGAATTCTTGTTGTGGCAAAGTTGAGGAAGCTGTTGAATCATCCCTGTTGGAGAACATCTGAAATCCTGAGCCCTTAGCTATAATCCCCCATAGACCAAAACCTTAGCCCTCAACCGCACAGCCGAAACCCATTTAGATCACCTGTACAATTCCTGTTCCTATTGCTCTTGCTATAGCGTTGCAACCTGGAAGGGTCCCAAAGGGGCTCTAACTAAAGTCGAGTCACAAGGCCGCAAAGCGTCCCCACGGTAACGGCTTTTGCTGTTTGGGCTCCTACTGCTTGGAGGTTCAGAGGCAATTGAAGCCTACCTATACTTGTACTATGACCCAAAATATAACCGCATCAGGGGACTTTAGGGCGGGCATAACGTAGTTGGGTTCTGAGTACGCTTGAGTTACCCAGGGGCCTCCAAGTAGAGTGAGGGTTTCGTGTTTAGGGATTATAGGGAATAGGGCCTAGGGTTGAGGGTTTGTAGGGCGCAGGGTTGGGGGGTTAAAAGGGTTCTGGGTCAGGAAATCTTGCGCCGGCCGGTAGGAATGTGTTTTTTGGGGATGTAAAGTGGTGCAAGACTTCCTCAGCCTCACTAATTATTGCAGGTTGTTTCTCAAAAAGATGTGGCGGGGACAAGTTTTAAGGGCTATGAGGGATGAAGGATCTGAGATTGGGGTAATTCTCGAAAGCATGGGCCCCTTTTGCCAGGTCTGCTTAATCAGCGCTGTTCAAACTCTTGCACCCAATCCAACTGCAAAACCGGAAACCTGGCTCTAAACTTAGGCACCCAGCCGAAAGATCAGAGACCCATACCTCAAATCCTACTAAATCTCAAGCCCTAAATCCACAACCCGTCACAGCCCCCTCAGCCCTAAATCTT
This sequence comes from Symbiodinium pilosum, assembly GCA_905231905.1. Lineage (NCBI taxonomy): Eukaryota > Dinophyceae > Suessiales > Symbiodiniaceae > Symbiodinium > Symbiodinium pilosum. The sequence continues at coordinate 49,081 of CAJNIZ010042729.1, forward strand.
AAACCCAAAATCTTAAGCCCTAAATTCTGATCCCTAAATCCAAAACCCCTCGAAGATCAGTTGCAAGTATCTGAGGTCCTGGCCACGCACCCGAGGATCTTGGCCGTTTTCGTGACTCTGACGCTGGTGGACTCGATCCGAGTGCTCATGATAGAGGGTAAGGGCCTTTTATCGGTGATCACGAAGCGGGGCTGGGACTCCTTTGGCGTGTAATTCACCGTAACCCGGAGCGCTTGCTCAATGGTGGTGTTCAAGCCGTTCCTCAGTATGTCAGAATCTGCTTGAAGTAGAAGTGAGAAATGATCTGAGCTAGGGACTCCCACTTGTGCGCGAAAGGGATCTGAGTCGAGAACATTTTGAGCTAGAATGTTGGGATTGCAGTGAAGTATGAGTGCTGGGCCAGGGAGTTGATGGCGTCGCACATTGTCAAAAATGAGTTCGGGTGGGAACAACAAACAATGCTTGAGCCCGTAATTGCTATTGAGGATCCAAAATTCAAAAGTACTTGCAAATCAAGCTCCGAAGTTCAGACCCTTGGAAAAAAAGAGTACCCTTGGTCCTACAGAGCCTGGGATCTCCGAAATCGAGACTTATTCCGAATTGCCTGCCTTTACAAAACCTTTGAGTGTGGAGGTCTGTCGCGGCAGAGTTCACGGGGGTTCTCCCCGCTTTTTTTCTAGAAGGAGAACAAGGGCGAGGACACGAACAGATAAATTGTGCCGCTCGTTCGGGCTTGAGTGGCGGAACCCGATCGGGAAACAAAACTCAACTCTGCAAGAGCTTCACTGTTGAGTTAGGCCCCTTCCGCTGAAGTAAACAATTTGCTCCTCTGGTTCGGGGCGTCCCCAAGTACCTCCGAACAATCAGTTTTGTGCAAAAGCGCCCGAAATTCCCAACCCCTAAACCCCTGAACCCCTGCATGCCCTGGGCCATGACTCCTGGTGCTCCTCCTCCGAGGAGATTTCCTAGGCTCGCCAGAATCGTTGTTTTTGGGATCTATCTGTATGTCTGTATGTATGTATACATATGTATGTGTATATATGTATTCATATATGTGTGTGTAGACCAACACAAATCTAGGCCTACACATATACATCTATACATATATATAACCGTAGCTATTAAAAAAAGATGAGTGCTCTTTCCAGGCCACATGCAGGGGCTACAGTGAGCAGAAACCATTTGTGTAAGCCAAATACACTCAGCAATCAGAGAATGTGCAAGTCTATCATAACAACCTCTACACAATCTTGAAAGGGACCCTAAGCCCGTGAGGAATTACCCCTGTTTTGAGATACCCTCATTCCACCACGCTGTAAGGATCCAAGAACCAAAATAGCTCATATTCTTCAGGTACTTGGACCCTCACGGTAAAACCCCAAACCTTGTAAACCCCTTTATACCCCTGTAGATGAATAAAATCTTGGACCACCTAGGGGCCCTAAATTACTGTAATTCCTAGGACTTTAGGGGCTCAAGGTGATACAGGATTTCCTCCATCAACTGTATGTGTCCCAAATAGCCCCTAAACCCTCACCTCTAAACCCTAAACCCTAAGCCCTGAACCCTAAACCCCGAACCCTAAACCCTAAACCCCGAAACAGCAAAGTCTCATCTGCAGACTCCATATCCTTGCCCAGCAGGGGCGAGCTCAAGTTGTCGGAACAAGAGTTGTCTTGGTTCAGCACGCCCACCGGTTCCTTAACGGTTTAGGGTTTAGGGAACTAGGGGTTTAGGGGTTTGGGGTTTAGGGGTTTAGGGGCTTAAGGTTTTAAGGTTTAGAGGTTTGGGTTTTAGGGGCTTAGGGCCTAGGGTCATTAACTTCTTGGAGCTACCCAAGGGTTCGTATATAGTATATAGGCATATAGGTTTAGGGCTTAGGGTTTTAGGGAGATAGAGATGGGACTGGAAAAGGGAAACCAGAGTTTTTGTTTGCGGTTGAACCCCGTAATGGCAAATCATTGGAAAACTGGACCGAAACTGCTATTAAATGGTGTTAAATAGGATTCTAGTTTCATTTTGAGGTGGTTGATCCTACTACGACTTTCTGAATGCAAAATTATATCCGAATGGAGGACGTAATCTGAGTCTAGTTTGGGGATCCCTTGATGAATTCCCACTCACCTTTTTCGTAACTTCTTGGAGATATGCAAACAACATACATCTCAGCTTGCTTCACGTTCAAAAGAGAGGGAGTTCAGCCTGCCTGTGTCGGGTAAACACGTGTTCTATGAGTGGCCAGGTACGCAGGAGCAAACAAGGATCTCCTCCTTGCAGCCAGAATTATAACATTGGTCTGTATCTCTAGGACCCAACGTAGATATAACCCCTATACCCCCTCTGAAGGGAGCACGATGTTGGTACTTATTTGGCTCTCGTCCTTGCATTCAAAATCGCAGGCGCCATGGCCATTGCCGCTGGAACTTGCGCAGCCCATGGCGTTCAAGGGCAGAGGAGGTTTCAAACAGCCGCCGAGGCACAACAGTCTTGCAAACATGCGTTCACCTTACACCCCGAAGCCCTAAAGTCTTTATTGCAGGGTTCTGGAGAACTTGATTTTCGAATACACATGTGGATCCCTTGTAAGTTTTGATGTTCATAGCTGTACGTACTATGCTCTATAGGTTCTACAGTATGGGAGGCCGTGATGCAAGCAATGTGTAGACACTTTTTGAACCAGACCCAGTGTGATCGAAACACGATTAAGGTTTAGAGCATCTCAACACCTTTCTCGTCTACAGCAAAAGCCTAAACGTGAGCCAACAGCAGAGCAGCGATTGAAAGTGCAGGCGAAAGCATGCAAGATGCCCCCATGACTTGTTTGTTTAGAGGGCCCCCAACCCAAGCAAACCCTAAACCCTACGCCCTAAATCCTAAAACCTAGACCCTAAACCCTAAATCCTAAACCCAGGGCATCTCCTTCTAGCCCATGGGTTAGTGCTGTTAGGGTCTAGGGGTTTAGGGTTTCGGGCTAAGGGATGTACTCATTAATTTGGAAGCAGAAGCTATGATTTTGGATATGTGGGAATCTGTAGGAGGTCCAGGTATACACCCTGGATTCCAGACAAGCTTCAAATCCTTTTCCATTCCCCGCTACCTAGAGCCTAAACCACAAAATTTCTAAGGAATCGGAAGGGTCTAAGCGAAACCCCCAAACCACGGAACCACTTGACTTTTCTGAGATGCTGACCTCCGGGGCCGGTGGAGGCGGAGGCCTCTGACTAGTAGCAAGCCCCTTCTTTCTGCCAAAGAAAACATCCATCCCCTAATGATAGAAATGCGAGTGAAGGAAAAAAGTCACATCAGTTTGCAATATCTTGGAAATATCTGCTACTAGTGGAGGTGTATGACGGGAAGGGGTTACTTCATACGGCTGATGCCAGCAAGCCGGCAGAACCTTCGTATACTCGACTACAAGGACCCCCCAATGCTTAAGTGACTTAAATACATAGGGTCATGCAGGATGTTTGGTATCAGCAGTTGGGTTTGCCTGGGGAGGTATGAAAGCTTTCTCACACATTCCTGGTCGAGTTTCTCGTTGAAATAGATGCGAGGACTGTCAACGTCCCTTGTGCAGCTTGGCGAATCTAAGTTGCGCGTGGTTGGCACTAAGCTAAAGTGTGTGCACACCCAGGGTATTGTGGAAGTAATAGAAGCAAAATGCAACACTACTGACATTTTAACAAGCTTTACGGTCCAGATGCTCATGTGTGCTGAACTAATTCCCTAAACACCGCAGTACCCAAATAAGAGGGTCCTAGGCCCCAAATACCATAATCTGAACGGAATTTGGGACCTAAAACCCTAATGTTTGGGTACTTAGACCCTTCGGGAATTTTGATTTTCTTGTTAAGAAGTCGAGGTGCACACCAGGCTCATCCTTAGACGTTGCGTGATCATATGAGCCATACTCAAAACTCCTAGTATCCCCTCTTAGTAGCCCCTATTAGAGGGCTTAGGGTGTAGGTGAACTCTTAACTCCGAGTATCCCCCTTAATTAATAACACCTATTTTTGGGTTTCGGGTTCAGGGTCTGAACTCCTAGTATCCCCATCAATGATCCCTATTATAGGGTTTAGGTTTTACGCTTTAGCGTCTTAACTCCTAGTATCCACCTTAATGACCGCCGTGGTAGTCCCCCAGATAACCTTTATATAACCCCCTTTAAGGAGTTTAGATTGTGGCTCATATGCATGATTATCAAAACCTCTGAAGGTTCATGCTAGCAAGACGCCTCCAACACGCTCACGCCACGTGTCTTGGCCATTTCGAACGGATCAGCATTAGATATTAAGTAAGGACATGACAAAGAAGAGGAGGTATACATTATGAGGAGGCACTTGTAGAGGGTCCCATATCTACACGTATATCTTTGTGTGTTTCTGCAAACCTGAAAACCGACGGAGCCCCAAACCCTAAACGAGCCATAGTCTGAACTCCTAGTATGCCCCGTAATAACCCCTGTAAGACTCCCCTATGAAATCCCCTACATAGCCCCCCTCTAAGGAGTTACGGCTCATATATGTTAGCTTCCATGAATAGGGGCTCCAGTATAAACCCCTAAAATACTATAATCCTTATCGGGGGGATCCCCAAAATGGGGGTTTAGGGATTAGGATTCAAGGTTTAGGGTTCAGGGTTCAGGGTTTAGGGGTCTAGGATTTTGGGAACCCTTCCAGCCGAGCCTAATCTTGCCCTCACGGAGCAGCGCGACGAGCCTTTTCACCTGAGCCGCAGGCCACGGCTGCAGTTTTTCACCTAACTTTTGGACTTCCTGGCCCCTAAGAAGTTAACCTATAAGTTAAGGGTTCAGGGATTTAGGGTTTAGGGTATAGGGGTTAAGTGTTTAGGGTAAACAGTTAACCTATTAATATTACTACCATTTTTAGTAGCACTATTATTACAACTATTATTACTATTACTATTACTACTATGGTTAGTGTAAGAGTACATATATACATATATATATATACGCATATACACATACACTCACTGGGCCAACTGTTATCCACTCAGCGACTACGTTCACGATGGGGATACGGCATCTCATTAGGGTTGAGGCTCAGGGCTTCATAACAAGGGGTTTAGGGTTTAGGGTTTAGGGATTCCAGACTAAAACGAGCCTTTTAATTAGGCTCTCCAACAAAGGATTCCTGATTTTTAAAAGCTCTCAGATCCTGAACCCTAAACGTAAAGCCTGAACCGTAAACCCTAAACCCAACCCTCTATGTACTCAAGATAGTCACCATGGAAACGGCCAGCGCTGTTTATCGTAGTTGTTGCAGCGGCAGCAACTCTGGCAGAAGGATCAATAGGAAGAGGCAGAAGGATCAATAGGCTTAGGGTTTAGGGTTTAGGGTCTCGACAAGCAAAGGCACATGCAACAATCAGACGACAATAGCAACTGCGACAATACCATATGCTGAAGACAATAGCGGCAATGGAGACAATAGTGGTCTTGAGCTCCACCCTAAACCCTATAAACCCTAAACCCCTAAACGCTATAGCCCTGTAAACCGTAAGCCCCAAATATGCGCCCTTTGGCCTTTTGGGGGGTTCTAGGGACCTTTAAAGGTACATAGAGGGTGTATAATGGGTATACAAGGACCCCAGAGTTAAGGGCCCATACTGGGCGCCCATTTTAACCTTAGATGGCTGGGCAGCCTAAAGTCAGAGTTCGGGAGCCCTGGCGGATATGGGTGAAGTAACAGAAAAAATGATCTCTCAACCCTGATCCTGAACAGCAACCTTACTCTTTGTTTTAAGGAGTGGAGGAGTTGCCCGTGTAAATGTCCCAAGTAAGTTCTATTGTCTTTCCATGCCTTCATTCAACTTCACTCCCTACTAAGAACCAAGAAGTGCAAACCCACCAGCCGCCTTCATGCGCTCCCACTTGGAGGGAAGGAATCTTGCTTTTGGCGGATGGGCTTTGCGCTCAGGGTGTATCCTCGCCTGATGAGCAGAGAACTCCCAAAGGGTCCCAGGTGTCTGCATAACACAAAGTGGGGTTGCTATACTAGGAAACATTTGTACAGTCTGGGTTTGTATCCCCTAGATTGGGTCAATCCCCCACCCAGTAATGGGTACCACAAGGTACTATTGTAGGTATATTAAGGTCCTATTAACTCCATATTAAGGAGCCATTACTATAGGGGGGATTGACCTAACCCCTAGATTAGATACGTAGGATCCCGGCCTTCAGGTGATTTGCAGTGGTGGATTCAGCGTGCGCTTCAGGCTTTCGGAAATACATAGGGGTTACTGCGAAGATCCATTCCTCTTTCCTGCTGAGCACCATGCAGCTTTTGGGTCCCTTGTACTTGCCACTGGTTAGCAAGGAATGAAAGAATGGACCCTTACAGCATTCCCGATATAATCTCTAATAATATGGTAGTTTCCATGTTCTTTTCCATTGCTTCATTCGCTGCTGGCCCCAGGTAAGTTGTAGCACCTATTGCTTCACCATTAGTAGGGCAATGCTCCTAAGGAGGATTCGTATGTTTCTCGAAGGTTTCGCAATGGGTTCCGGGGTTGCGAACAAGTCAGAAGGATCTCGTGCGTAGGCAACGAAAATGGTTGGGGTCATTAACGCATACAGGTCTAAATGGTAGTTCCCCTAAATAAGGGGACCCCAATATAGACCCTCAAATACCATAATCCTCATTATGGCGACCCCAATAAACTGAAGTAGTTTCCATTTTCTTTACCATTATCCATATATAACGCCAATAGACTATAACAGTTTCCAGTTTCTCTTCCATCAACTCTATATAACCCCAATATAGACCCCCCAAATACAACCCTAAACCCTTATAATTATGGAATAAGGTACCCCTAATTTCAGGAAACCCTCAAATGGCAAGCGGAGGACTCCGGAGTGCTGGGGATAGTGGAAAAGAAGATGGAAACTACTACATTATAATAGGGTATATATTGGGGACATATAGGGGTCAGATAATGGAAAATATGATGGAAACTACCCTAAACCCAAAACCCTAAACCCAATGGGGTTTAGGGTTTGCGGGGAGATTCGGATGACGCGCTGAAAGTCTGTGTGGTGAGGTTGGGGATTTGAGAAGCTGTCTGTGCATCTCTCGGTGCTTGGGCTATGCCAGACTTCTTTGGTCCCCTGGAAATTTCCCTAAATAGAACACGATATTCCTTACCCCAGAATGGTACCCCTAATTTTGGGAAACCCCTAAACCCTCAACCTTGTATATCCCTACGGAATATAGAATCTCTATCTCCACCCTTAAGGGCTATATCTTTGAGAAACCTCATTATACTACAGAGACAGTTAACTTATCAACAGGCGCAGTTCGGGCACTGACAATGGGTTTGGGGTTTATTTGTTGGGGTTTAGGGTTTGGTCCCTGGCCCCTAGGCATTTGAATAATGGCCTTTTGATTCTTTTCGGGGGTTTTGGGCCATTCTTTTGCTTACAGTGGAGGTCCAGGTGCTAGAACTAGGAGATGACTCCATAAACTTTTGAGCTCGCAACCCCTCAGCCTGTAATTGTACACTCCTTACTGGGCTGTAAAGATGAAATCTCAAACATATATGGGGATTTCCCAAAATTAGGGGTACCCTTTTTAGGGGTCCCTATAATAAGGACTATAGTATTTTGGGGTCTATGTTGGGGTTGCCTTATTTTGGGAAACTACCATATAATCGCTTTTATTGGAGAAACCCTCTCGGACTGTTGAAGTCCAGCCTCTGGATTGTCGAACTCAACCATTTCAGTTGTGTCCGTGGCGGCGCTTGGATACATCCTGCCATTTGATTCACTGAGACAGACTGCTTGGTTGCCAACCCCCAGATGTAATGAATCCCCTGAACTTGAACGAAACCCCATGCACAACTCAAACTGCTACCGATCAAGTCCCTAGATGTATGTTCAGGGGAGTTTAGACTATAGTTCATATTGTGGCTAGTAAATTCCAATTCCTGAACAGCCATTCGGTGAAGCAAGGATAAGATCTGACCAGTTTCTTACGTCTGCCCCGGGGCATTCTAAGCCCGGACAAGGTGGGACTGACATGTGAGGCACAAAATCTAGGAGCCTTAATTTGAATGGTGTTAGGGGTGTGACAGACCTTCATAGGAGAATTACGTAAAGATGAAGAGGTGATGATGTTGATTGCAATGCAGTCAGGCATCTTCAGTATATAAATGCAGTACCCATTATTCCGAAGGCTCCTGGCACGCATTGCAGCCCTTCACAAGACCATAATAACACAGACCATGCTTCAAATTCAAATCCCTGCTTTTGCCTCAGTTTGTTTGCTGAACCTGAGGGACATGCTAGCTTCCCTAAACACGGGGACCGCAGTATGACCCAACAAATCTTAGAATCCTTAGTGTTCGGACCACACGGACCCCTAAAAAGGTTCCCCTAATTTTGGGAACCCCCCCTAAACCCTGAACCCTAAACCCTAAACCCACATCTTTTCCGCTGAAATGAGCCTCCTTCCTTTCGGCGCAGGCTTCGGCTCTCCCAAATGCAAAACTGAATGAAGCCGAGCTAAATAAAAAATAGGGTTTAGGGTTTAGGGTTTAGGATTTAGGGCCTAGGGTTGAGGAGTATGGGGCTTTCCCAAATTAGGGGTACCATTTTGGGGGTCACCATAATATTGGCTATAGTATTTTGGGGTCTATATTGGGGTCCCCTTATTTTGGGAGACTACCATATATATTGGGTTTATATAGGGGTTATATAGGGATAATGGAAAAATGGAAACTACTGAGTTCCGATTTCGAAGCCAAATGGAATCTTCCGCAAATTCGCGGTCGCCTTATGTAAATGCCTGCAAATACGAACTCCTTGCCTTGGAGCCTTAAAAAAAAAGCCCCTCTTTATTGGAAAGCACCCGAGTGCCAGTGCAGTGACCGCCCGTACGTTTAGAGGTGCTACTGCAGATTCTAGAACTATTATAATATCGTAGTTTCCATTTTCCATTCTTCCCTATAAAGCCTCTGTATAACTCAAGACTCAATGCTCTGCCAAACCCTGGAACCTCGACCCTGAGCAGTTGAGTTGGGGTTCAGGGTCAATATAATATACTTGCTACTGTGGTCACAGCCCAACCATGACGATTACATCCAGGGGTGCATAAATGCAACTCCAAGTAAGACTCAGGGCTGAAGGCCTGGAATCCAGACCCGAAAGCCCAAAACCTGAGTCCTCTAGGATTTAGGGATTTGGGTTGGAACCCTAAACCCTGAACCCAGCAAGCAGGCCTTGAGCGGATCCGTCGGATGATCTCAAGGTCTGTGTCCGTCAGGACTACCTTTGTAACTACAATGCGGAAAGAGTGCCTTGAAACAAGATACGCATTATCACTATTACTAATACTAATATTACCACTGCGAACTGTAATTGTTGTCATGGTCATCATTAGTACTTTCATGATTATGGCTACCATGACAACTACTGTTACTACTACTGTTAATATCACTAAAGCTACCGTTATGTTACTCCTAGCCTTGTTACGACTATTGCAACTGCTATTACCACCGCCACTACTACTCACCTTCAGAGGCTCGTAGAGATATATGTGGACAGAAAGGGTATCTAGGCGTCACACTTATGGATGATAGACAGGTTTGATTCCAGAACTTCCCATTAAAAAGAATGCGCAGATGACATTCGGATCAAAAACCGACGGTCTTTCTTTCCGCTCGTCTTGGCCTCTGTTGGTGGCTTATCTTGATCACCCATTAAGCAACCGTTCTTCAACAACCAACAACATCTTCAAAGAAGCCTTGCCAGAGAGTATCCTCCTGAAACTGCTGGCATCATGGTCGCCGTGGCCAAGCAGCACATTTCTGACGAAAACATGTCGGCTATAGTCTAAACTCCTAGTATCCGCCTTTAGTGGCGCTATAGTAATTCCCTATATAACCCCCTTTAAGAAGTTTAGACTATAGCTCACATGCTATATGTAATAGTTGACGGCTCCAGGGGCGCAATCAAGCACTAGACGGGCTTTTGAAAAGTAGGTTTCGGCAATCACAAGCCCGAATGCGGTATATGGTGAAGCATTTGTTTGTAACAGGGTTGCATGTGCCCCGACAGCTTACAGCTTGTCTACCCGGCTAGACTCTATTTGGAAACTTCCGGTCAAGTTGCCCTAAAACCCTAAACCCTGAACCCTGACCCTGACCCTAAACCCTGAACCCTAAACCCTGAACCCTCAACCAACGAGCCTGAACCCTGAACCCTAAACCCTGAACCCCGCCTCCCGCTGATTCTTGTGATCCTTGATGGTGCGCCAGGCATCTGGATTGTCCTGTGTAGCGCTTTTTGCAGGCCATTTGCGAGTATCGGAGTTCAGGAATGTAAGTACCCTAGGGCTCGGGCATCCAGATATTGGGTTTTAGGTGCCCCAAGAACGATTAAGATTCTCATCTTTGGGCCCTAAAACTCCCATTATTTGGGGCACTTGGACTCTTGGTGGTAGGTTGAAATAACCCTGAACAGTAAACACTAATTGGGGTGCCGGGAGGACAACCTTACCATGTGTTCCCTTACCCAGCCTGTTGGGAGGATCTAAAGGTAGAACCCCCGCTACTATGGCACGACTCGGAAACTTCAAGGACCTCGTATGGGGGATCTACCATCTATAGATATTCTCAGGGATGTTCGTATTCATACCTCAAACAGTTTAAGGTTATCTACTTAGCTACTGGGATCCACAGACTGTGGTGACACCTTCACCTTTTTCATTTCAATGCCAACGTCCGGGACCTTGGACTGACTCGTATACCTACTTGGAGGGTCGAGGGAGTTGAGTAAGTAGATTAGGAATAGTGGGGATAACCTAATGATAAGCTAGTCCCCGGACCTTCTAAGCAAGGCTGAAATGCATTGACTCTTTCCTACGGCTCCTAGAAACGTTTGACTCGCGTCTGAATGTTTAATGTAATGCCACTACTTTACTACGGGAATGAAGAGGAGCCTATCTTGAGAAGTACTGTAGATGCCTGGAAATCCAGAACACGTTATGCACAAGAAACCATATGAGCCGTAGTCTACACTGCTAGAATCCCCCACAATAGCCCTCATAGTAGTCCCCTATATAATCCTCACCCGTAAAGAAGTGTAGACTATAGCATATAATCGTACAGGACCTACACCCAAAACCCAAAACCCTAGTTCCTATAGCATCCAGGCCTTGCTCTCCAGAAGGGCATCAATCTCACCAGTCGACAGGGTCCTGGCAAGCACTGCCACCATGCAGGGTTTATGGCGTCGTGGATTACACGGATTTGGGGTTTGGGGGTGAAGAGGGTTTAGGGTTGCTCTCTCCCTCAACAACCTTTGCCGAGGCAGTCTTGCTAGCACCTCTAGAAACCCGCCTTTACGTGACGACCCCCCTCCCGTGGTGGGTGGCCTAGTCCAGTTACTCCCTTGACCCTGAACCCCACGTGTCAACTACATGCCATGACCTATTCATGTGCTCCGCGCCCAGCCAGCCGAGGCGGGCGCGCGATAGCGTTTCTAATTATTGTGTTGCCCTCTCTTGAAGGAAAACACCGTTAAGCTTCAGGGGCTCGGTGAAGTTTGCGTAGGTATCGACCATTTCCCGCCACTAGTTTCTGGACCTGGTACAAGGAGTCCTGCCGGAGCCCGAACCTGCTTGGAACCCTAAAGCCCTAAGCCCTAAACCCTAAATCCTGAACGCTAATTAAACCCTGAACCTTAAGCCCTAAACCCTAAGTCTGAAACCTAAATCCTAAACCCTAAATCCTAAACCTTAAACCCATGTTCAAGCCTATGCTCTGCACCTTGAGCTGCGGTCCTCATAACCTTGTCACCGGCAATGTCGTAACCCACGTGGTCTTCGTCTTTGTACCTCGAAAAGCTTCTGGCCCAGCTGCTGTCTGTACAAAACATCCAGCACCGCGAAGTTATTCTGGTGGCAACTTCCAGTTAGGCGGAACTATAAGGGACAATAAGGATTGTATTGAGGTCCTCTTATATTCCTAATCTTTCCCAGGGAAAAAGCATCACATCAACGATGAGGTCAATATGCATCCGAGGGCTTATCCCAAAACCAAGGGGGGACTCTGGCCGACGGAGGAGTTTCCAAGAATCAGGGCCCCCGTTTGTGAGGGATACCTAGTTACATACAGAATCTCAGCATGATGACTATAGAAGCCCTTCGGACATCTTACCTTTGCGAATTACTCCCGTATTGTCTCTCTAGTCCTCTTGAAGATCAAACCCCGGAGCGCTTACAAGATGCTTTCGGTTTGTAAGGTCCGAGGTTTAAGGGTTTGGGGTTTCTTCTAAGTTGGACTTGTGGATCAAAAAGGTTCCATCCGGAACTTCAATATGACTGGTGGGGGGGGGGGGGGGGCGGT
>CAJNIZ010042730.1:0-24550 GCA_905231905.1 Symbiodinium pilosum
ATATTGGGATCTAGCCAGTGCCTAAAACTCCTCGTATCTCGCAAAAGTGCTCTTGTCATAATCCACCGCAAATCCCAATTAAGTGTACCCAAAACGCCAAACCCATCATAGTATATATTGTAAGCCATCGTATAAATTAGGGTCTGTAGAGGTTACTCCGCTTCATCCATGCATGTGGGGGGTTTCCACGCGGTTCTCCAGGGCCTTGCAGGGGCTTCCAAGGGGCTCCAGGGGCCTCCAGGGGCCTTCGGGATGTAGGGAATTTGAGAGGCCAGCAAACACCGTTTTTGAACGAAAAATGCGCCCGCCGCGTACCGCAAAGCCTCGAACCTTGGGCGAGGCTGAAATTTCATGCGGGATGGTAGGGCTGGACTGGGGCACCCACCATGGCAGGGTGGCCAGGCTGAGGCGTGTCTGCAAAGAGTAAAGGGGGTTTTGAAAGGGATCTGAACGCCCTGAGGCTGGATGCCTCGGCGAATTATCCAGAACAATCCCGATAAACCCGAATCCCAGTTCCCATTTAATTGTCCATGTTCTTTTTCATTTGATCCTCAATTCTTGCGGACTAAGCTATGATGTTCGATGCCCAGCTGAAGAAGCATTACTGCAGAGATGGGCGCTTGGCGGCGCAGCTTCTGCAGCAGGTGCGCCACGCCGCTCCACGAGTGTTGGCGCCACCACCACCTCCCAAGCGGGCAAGCAGAGGCTACGCTTAGTGGTTCCTACACGAGGCAGTGGCGGAACTGAGCCTTGTCCAGTAGAAGGCAAGTCACGGGATGAGACCCCTGTATCTATATATATATATATCTAAGGATAGTGGCAACTATTTAGGATCCTACCTATTTATATACTTCGTTAAATAAAGGGTCCTAAGCACCAACACGCACAAGGCATCTAAACTGCACACCTAAATCCTAAGCTCCTAAACGCCTAGAGGACCCTATGCAACCCCTTTCTAGACCTTATCGATCCCCATATTTGCCCTTGCCACCTCACCCCAGATGGTTACTGAAATTCGGGGTTCAGGGCTTCAAGGGGATTCGGGTTTAGGGTTTAAGCTTGCGGGCAAAGGGTTTAGAGGTGAGGGGTTTAGAGTCTAGGGTCTGATCCGCGAAATCCTCCCTTCTACGGTCCCAGGCAACCCTTTCATCATTCTGGAGGTGGGTGGGAAGCTTCGGCTCTGTCAATAATAATGATAGGAACAGTATTCACAGTACCTAAACCCCAGAAGTAGGTAAGGAATAGCCCTAGACCCATAAGTATAGACCAAAAGGCCATTATTCTACATACGTTTGAGGGTTTAGGTAATAGTAGTGATAATAAGAATAGTAACAATAACAAGTGTTCTAATGCCTTCCTTCATAGCTTCTTGCTGTGGGGTGATGAACTTGGAGCACCATGAGTAGTTCTATTGAGATTCAAGCTGGGAGATTTACACGTGTAAGTAGTAGAAGTATGCTCATCGGCTTCTACTTGCGAAGATGTACCCTCTAATGGCTTACGTAAGTCATGCTGCAAACATTTCCTGCAAGCCCTACTGGACTTTAACGTCGTGTCAGGACAAGGTTTGATTGAAAGCATCCCCAGTGCTGTTGCTGCTTCCAAATGGAATAATTCCCAACATTAGGGTCCCACTTTAGTACCTCTAAATAGAAGGTGCCGTGATATACTCTATAACCAAAAGGAGCCCATAGTCTTGAGAATGGCCCAATTGAGTTTGCGGTTTTGTTGCGCTACTGTGGCTACGAGCATGGCCAGTGCTATCATTGTTATTTTTCATCGGAACTTTTGTGCGTTTGCGTAGGTGAGTGGTACTCTCGAAATGCTGCACGTGCAAATACCGATGCGGATATTGTTTTCCTTGCTGATTCTGCCTGATGTTTGTCTTCTTAGGCCTAAACCCCAGACCCGAAACCCTCATATTTGTTTCGGCATGGACGTTGCTTTTAATACTTGAAGGCTCATGGGGATATATAGACACATCCGGCTTTGTACGTCCAGCCAGATGGGTATGAACGTTATCCCAAGAGAAATCCCACTTGTAGCTACCCACGAACCCCTAAGAACCTGATTGGCATCACTCACCTATTTTCTCATGACTTTAGGTAGTAGGTTCAAGGATTGCGGTAGGAGTCTAGACTCTAAGAAACTAAACCTACGCCCTAAGACCTTGCACCTGTGGATGGTTCATGATCCTTTATAGGGCTTTATGGTGCCCACGACGGTAGATATTACGAATCTCGTGCATGACGTGCATGTACCTTTGCTTTACTTCGGGAATTATGTTAGTGTCGCCAAGGTTATGCAGGAGTTTTTGGTGCCTAACAGCTCCGTAACTTTTAAATTTTCAGTTCCCTCGTTGCCTTGAGTCCCATGGCCTGAGCATGCCTGAGCCCTAACACCCCAAACTTTACCCTAACCCAGGGTGAGCACTAAACTCTACACTCCCTACACCCTACATCCCGAACCCTGAACTCTACACTGTGAACTCTAAACCCTACACCCCGACCCAAAATCCCCTAACCCTGAGCCATAAAGCGCGCGGAGCCGCACTAAAACCCTACGCCCTACTTGGAGGCTCATGGGGCTAAGCCCCTTTAAAGGGGGTTATAGGGATATATTATAACTTATAAACCTTAAAGGTTTAGGGTTTAGGGATTAGGGGTTAGGGTTTAGGGTTCATGGGGCTTAGTAGCTACTTATAACTGGGCTTACAACCCTACATATAATACAATTTTCCCTATAAGCCCATTTAAGGGAATATAGGTAGGATTATACGCCCAGTTATAAGTAGTTGGTAAATCCCATGGGCCTCCAAGTAAGCCCTAAACCCTAAACCCTAAACTATGCAGCTGCATAGGCTCATAGGTTTGGGGCTCGTAGTTGGGGCCCACGTGTTTAGAGCACCGGCAGCCGGAGGCTGCGGGAAGATACCTGGAGGGTCAGGTTGTTACCCTCCCGGAAACTAACATGGCTACCTAAAAAGGGCCCTATAAACACTACAGTCCCTTTAAAAGGAGGCTATAGGAGTTTCCATGTTAGTTTGGGGGAGTGTAGGGTTACAAGCTTCGGGCTTTTAAGCACGGAAACTACTGAATATTATGTGGGTTCAGGGTCAGGGGAACTTAGTAAGTAGGCTAAAACTGGGGGTAGTGGAGGTTATACTATGGATTAGAGGGGTACATGTATGCTTACTAGAGATCTCGGCCCTCTGAGTAGAATTTTGGGTTTGGAGTTCAGGGGTTTGAGGTTTGGGCTTTGGGGCTTGGGGT
Source organism: Symbiodinium pilosum (assembly GCA_905231905.1). Classification (NCBI taxonomy): domain Eukaryota; class Dinophyceae; order Suessiales; family Symbiodiniaceae; genus Symbiodinium; species Symbiodinium pilosum. The sequence continues at coordinate 3,273 of CAJNIZ010042730.1, forward strand.
TTAGGGTTTAGGGCTTCGGATTTGGCATCTTTTCTGGGGCTTAGGGCTTGAGTTTGCGGCCTGCGAGGAACGAGGGGTTACTGGGGCACTTTTCCAAGCCCGGGCGCATGCCATGAAAGAATGAGATGGCGAAAGTTTCGTTTAGGGCTGTTACTAGGGTTTAGGGTTCAGGGTTCAGGGCTTGGGGTTTAGGGTTTCTTCCAGGAGTGGCTAGAAGTTGTTTTCCAACAATCGTCTGCTCCTATATATACACCCTGTATACGATGGTTCTTTTTTTCAAGGGGCCCCACTTAAAGGGGACCGTTCAGTTTCTAACAGGATTGTGATGGTGGCTCCAAACGGGGAACCCCAAGAACATACCTACCAGGTCCTTACATCCCATTATATTCCTATTCGATTCTTGAGGTTCCCCGTTTGGGGTCCCCATTACAACCCTAAGCCCTAAACCCAGAGATTACCAAAAGGAGTCCTAGTTTCGTATGAATCTGAGTACCGGCTGCTCCAGAGGCGTAGTGCATTGGCTTTGGTCCAAAAAAAGGCTCGGCAGTTCAGGAAGACTCCAAAACCTTGGGTTCTCAGAATTCAAGGTAGCAAGTTAAAACCCTACAAGCTAAAACCTGAACCCTAAACCTTAAGGCCTGAACCTTAAGCACGTGCCAAGGATGGGGTTGAGCCCCCTGCTTCCCCGAAGCTCAGTACCAAGATAGGAAGGATGCTTGGAGATTCTGGTTTCGTGTGCGCTGATGATGTTATGAGTAGAGGCCTTGTGTATGAATCTTCTGCTGAAAGGCCCCTCCTGCAACACGTGGTGGCTTAGGCTGTTTTTTTCAAAGGTAGGTCCTTGCATGCGCACCCAAATTTCCGGCAGTCCTTTTTGTTGTCCGTTAAACATTAAACAACCCCTACACTCTCTGGCTGCACCCATAACCCCAAAACTCCCCAAGCCCTAAGCCCAGGCCTCCCAAATCCTACAGCACAACCTAAAACCCAGAGCCGTAATGCCCATGCCCCAAGCCCCAAGTAGTAGTTTGCGTTTGAGTTTCCACTATCTTCTCCATTTGATTCCCCATTCCTAAGCGCTACACCTACACCCCAAGTTTCCGCCCCGAATCCTAAACCCTAAAGAATACAGTATTTCCCATGTTCTTCTCCATTGCTCCTACATAACCCTGCATAAACCCTAAACCCTGAATTCCTTAACCCCTGAACCCTAAGCCCTAAACCCCTTAACCCCTAAGCCCTAAATCCCCAAACCCTATACTAAACCCTAAGCCTCTAAACCCTACTTGGAGGCCCATGGGACTTAGTAACTACTTATAACTGGGATTATCCCTACTTATAATTGGGATAACCCCTATAAGCCCATTTAGGGAGATTATAAGTAAGGTTGTAAGCCCAGTTATAAGTAGTTACTAAGTCCCATGGGCCTCCAAGTAAACCCCGCAAGTTTTGTCAGGAAGATGGAGGAGGAGGAAGAGGAGGTCCCCATGGAGGAAGCCATGGAGGAACCCTTCGCAGACGCCGAGGAGTCGCTGCTGTAGGGATTTGGGATTCAGGGTTTAGGGTTTAGGATGTGGGGTTTTGGGATGGGATTTAGGGTTTAGGGTTAGGGTGGGATTTAGGTTGTCTTGGGGGAGTTTTTTTGGGGCGGGTATTGGGGGCTTGGAGGTTTAGGGTTGTGGGGTTTTGTGGTTTTGGAGGTTTTGGAGTTTAGGGCTTTCGGGGCTTAAGGTTTTGGAGTTCAGGGCTTTAGGGTGTTGGGGCTTTGGGGGTTTAGGGTTTCGTTGTTTGGGGGTTTCAGGTTCTGCAGTTTGATGTCTAGGTTTTGAGCTTAGGAATTTAGTGTACAGGTTTATAGAGTTCACTGTTGCGGGTTTAGGGCTTAACGAAATTCTGGAGCATTTTGCGCTTGAGCCCGTCTTTAAAATCCTTAGTTAGGAAGATACTCAGGTGCTAGGTGGATATGCTAACTTGCAGTTGTCTGATGTTCCTTTCGGTAATTTCCTAATTTAAATAGAATCACCCCATTGTAGATCCCATTATATTACAGTTCTTATATGAGGACTCCCAAACAAGATCCCGATTTTTGGGAAACTACGATGTCTTCCCACATACACCATTGTGCACAGCTATGCAGAGGCACGGGAACGATGCGTGACAATTGGCTCTCAAAGCTAGGCCCCGAGCGCCACATTATACGCTTTACATGAGAGCTTGTAAAAAAAACTAGAGGTCGGAGTTCTTCGCCGCTTAGGGTTAGTCAGTTTAGGTATGGCATTTCTTGACCTGTATCTTGTAAGTTTAAATCTGGTGTTCTAAGCTTTTAACCCCGGGCACAACAAGGCAGACACAATTGAGAAGATGGTGGAGAACATCCGAGAGATGCGAAGAATTATGACCCTGGAGCACGTTGTTGCGTGTGCGAGACAGCGGCTTGTGATTAGCGCATTGGGGGTTAGCAGGGACTAAGGGACTACATTACATCGGGGCTGTCTAGGGCTTATATCCTCAACCCTAAGCCCTAAACCATAATATACAGATTATCTACCCTCATTTCATATTGACCACCTAAGCCCTAAAGGGATGATATTCATTCCTTAGTAACCACCAGGAAGATCACAGTGGAGCGCTGGCAGCTCTGGGCCAGGGCCTAAACCCTAAACCCCTAACCCTAAATCTAAACCTTAAACCCTAAACCCTAAACCCTAAAACCCTAAACCCTAAACCCATAAACCTTAAACCCTAAAACCCTAAACCCTAAACCCCTAAACCCTATAAACCCCTAAACCCTAAGCGGTTTAGAGTTTAAGACCTCGGGCCTCAAGCCTTAGGAGGACCTTCCGGAGGAGACATTTGAAGAGCTTCTCTGCGGCATTGGGGAAACCTAGATGGAGGGTCGTTTAGGGGTTTAGGGGTTTTGGGTTTTTGGTTCAGGGTTTAGGGTTTAGGGTTCAGGGTTTAGGGTTTAGAGTTGAGGATTTGGGGAACTGGATGGGAAGGGTCTTAGGGGCGGTTAGGGTTTAGGGTTTAGGGTTTAGGACTTAGTAACTATATCTTTCAGCCCTACAAGCCGTAGAACGACCCTGACCCCTAAACTTTAAATTCAATGCTACAGCAGTTTCCATTTTCTTTCCACTTTTCCTTAAGCGCCGCATAAGAATCCAGAAGCAGGCTTGGGTTTGAGATTGTACCCGAAGAATGGAGAAGTTTGGGGTTTAAGGGTGTAGGGTTTAGGCCTTAATGCAAAATTGAATGGAAACCTTGGTATTGGTTTACAGGGCTGTGTAGGCTTTTTGGGTATCATCCCAATAAATCTGGACTTGTGTGTACAGAAAATCGACTTGCGCATAAGGTATATAAGTCCACTTGCGCTTAACGTGAATCTTACCTCAATTCAAGTGAACTGTGAATAAGGTAAAGTCTTACTTGTGAACAGGGCTGGTCGGTTTTAATTATTGTGAACGAGGTCAACTTCCTCTGGTGATGAGGTATATTAGACCTAACGTCAAGTAGCCTACGATGTAGGGTAAACTTGGTAAAATCTACTTGCCCATCAGGCAAATCCTACATGCGCATAAGGTAAATCCTCGTTGTGCATAAGGTGCATTCTACGTGTGCATAACGCAAGTCCTAGCTTGTACCTAAGGTAAATCCTACGTGTGAATAAGGCGAATCCTGACTTGTGAATAACGTAAACCCCCTAAACCCTAAACCCTAAACCCATAAACCCCTAACCCCTAAACCCTAAACCCTAAACCCATAAACCTTACTTGTGAATAAGCTGGCCTCCCAGGGGCCACCCGGGGGCTTCAGGGTAGCCAGGGCCTATAGAGGGTTTAGGGGATTTTGGTACCCATTGGGGTACCTGTTGGGGATTGAATTGGGACAATGGAAAAGAAAATGGAAACTACTATTTAGGGTTTACTGGATCAATGTTAGAGATCCTTTATACTGTTTGGGGTATGGGATTCCTTACCTTTAAGAAAAAAGGATCCTTTTTTCTTCCTAAGGTAATGTTGGCTAAGTTTAGGGCTAGGGTTCATAATAAAGCAGAGGATATGTCAAAGCACCCTCGGCTTGTTCTAGGGTGGGGTGGGGGGTTACGCGCGTTTTGGCGTGGCGGTGTGACCTGTCCAGCTTTTTAAAGCGTTTTGAGCGTCACTAAGCCCTAAACCCCATGCCCGAATCCCTAAACCTAAGCCCTAGACTGCAAACCCTTAAACCCCAAAACCTAAACCCACTAAACCCTAAACCCTGAATCCATAAAACCTAAACCCCTAACCCTTTAACCTATCCCTGAGAGCTCCTCGAATCTAATTTCTAATTTCTGTTATCTATAATTCTAATAGCCAGCTGAAATCAAAGTTTCTACCAGGAGCTCAGGAAACTTAGAGATCCTTCAAACAAAAGCTCTTAAAGCCTAAGCTCTTAATACCTAAGCCCAGAATACTAAATCTCAAGGCTTAAAACCTAACTCCACAGCCCTCAAGCCTTGGATAAAGCTTAAACCCCAACCCCTCAACCCATCGAAGGCCAACAGATGCTCCAGAAGAAGAGGGGGAGGCCGCGGAGTTTGCGGAGGCACACGGCTAGGGTTCAGGGTTTAGAGGATCTAGGGTTTAGGGTTTACGGTTCAGGATTTAAACAGTTTTGGTTTCAAGGGTTTAGGGTCTAGGCTTTTGGGCTTAGGAGTTAGGGTTTAGGGTTTCGATTTGGGATTTGGTATTCGAGCGCGTGGCGATTTATCTTAATTTCATGATGCCGCTGCTACATGTCTGTATGCCCAGCACCAGATGAGGACGTACTATTCTTAAGATGTGCTTATTTGAACCCTAAACCCTAAACCTTACACCCTGAACCCTAAATCCCAGATCCTAAACCCTAAACCCTAAATCCCAGATCCTAAACTCCAAACCCTAAATCCTAAAATCACTAGCAGCCCCAAATCTCCTCCGCTCTCGATTGCGGATGCCAGGCTGCAAAAAGCGCTGCGCCGTTTAGGGTTTGGGGTTTGGGGTTTAGGGTTTAGGATCTGGAATTTAGGGTTCAGGGTTTACGGTTTAAGGTTTAGGGTTTATCGTCCGCCTTAAGTAGATCGAACATTAGGGTTATCTTGGGGTTATATTGGGATAATGGAAAAGAAAATGGAAACTACTATCTAGGGTTTAGGGTTTAGTGTATAGTCCCCCTTAAGTACAGCTTCGAACAAATGACCTCGACGCCCAAACTGTGATTAGCACCGGGACGAATACACGTTGCCCCTTACCGCTGAGTGCATTGTATAAATATACATATAAATATAAATATAGATATAATATATATATATTTATATGATAACTGAAAAGGTTTTTCGTGTATTGTGGGGCCCTGGGTGCAGCTTGCTTGCTTGCCTGCCCCAAGTCCCCGCTCACCAGCCGGAAAAGGCTCCCTTGGTATCCCTCATTATCAAATGCTTAATCCCAAGCCCGAAGCCGCGAACCACTCTTCCCAATCGCAAAACCCTTTCAGTGTCAGGAACTTCCTGAAGAAGCTGTTGAGGGCGACCCAGACCTCTTCGCGACTCTGCTTACAGGGCTTAGTAGGGCTTGGGGCTATAGAGGGGTTCTGTAGGTTTCAGGGTTTACTTATGAGAGGGGGAACAAGGCTTGTGTAGGGTTCAGGACTTTCCTGTTTTGGACATTCTACAAGGGGGTACCCTCAACCCCAAACTCAAATACCTGCGAATAGCCCCCGCGCCCTAAAATTCCCTAAGCCCTAAACCCCAAACCCCTAAACCCTAAGCCCCTAAACCCTAATTTCAGCTTTGGCGGAGGACAGCTCTACAGAGCTTTGTAGCCATAGGTAGTGGTTAGGCTCCGTCATCGCCAGATGTTTTCATATCCCCTCATAGCATCAAAGGGTTAAGGTTTAGTTTTTTGGGGTTTGATGTTGGGTTTTAGAGGTTTAGGGTTTAGGGAATTGGGTTTAGGGTTTAGGGTCCCTAAAACCTGAACCCTAGCTTCTACATAGACCTTGCTAATAGGCGGCCCATGAGCCGTCAAGCGCCCTCGCCCCAATCAATCCGTTGCCCACGCCAACCTCACACTCTCGGGCTTAGGGTTCAGGGTTTAAGGGTTTAGGGGTTTAGGGTTTAGGGGTTTAGGGGTTTAGGGTTTAAGGCTTTAAGGGTATGGGGTGGTGCTGCAACCCATCTTGTCCTTAAACCCTAAACCCTAAGCCCTCTCGGGATCAAATAGGGACCATTGTTGGCATTCAACTCCCCACTCTCAACAGAGCATAAGAGAGAAACTCCTGGAAGTCTGAAGTCTTCAGATCCTGAACCATCTGTCTAGGGTTTAGGGGGTCTAGGTCTGAGGGTTTAGGGATATAAGGCTTAAGGTTTAGGGCCCAAGGTATCGCCATCCCCCCTGCAGCTGACAAAGGGCTTGCTGTGGGGGTGTCTTGCCCCCCTGCGACACCTATTACTTCGTTCTCTGCTCTAGAAACTGATTGTGCAAGTCAAGATGATCATCCCTTGATGATAGCGCAGCACCTGAGTAGCCCAGTAGAGGAAACTTCTGGACCCATCCAGCCGCACAACGGATCCATCTCATTTCCCATTATCCTTTAACCCTTCAATTATTACATATCTCCCCCAACCCCCCTTCGAAGGGATCTACAGCTTCCATTTCATGTTCCATATTCTTGTCCATCTGATGCTCCATTATTCCCCCATAAAATCCCATAACTTTCTTATCCCCAGGAATACTTCTTAATCATGATGGACCTTATCCCCTACATATTCCTTACAACAAAGCCATGAGAGTTTGATAGTTATAGGACTCCTAAATCTATCCCAGAGAAGGGGCACGCTGCCATGGAAGAACCCTAAATCCTACAGCCTAAATCCAAATGCTGGGGTTACAGGGGGATACATAGGGATATAGGGGGATTACATAAGGGTCCAGAGACCCAAATGATAGGGCTTCAAACCCCAAATAACATGGCAATTTCCGTTTTCCGTTATTGGCACTCCATATACACACATACTGGGCCCCTTACTTGGAGGGTCAGGGGGACTTAGTAAGTGGGTTAATATGGGTTATAGGAATTATTAACCTACTTACTAAGTCCCCTGACCCCCCAAGTAAGAACTCCTCTGCCGTCGAGGAAGAACTGGGTGAAGGAGAGCCCGACCAGTCCCAGGACAGCTCAAACGCGTTTGGGGGGCCTAAGCCCTAAACACTGAACCTAGGAGTCTAGGGTTTAGGGTTTGGGGTTTGGGGTTTAGGGTTTAGGGTTTAGGGTTTGGGGTTTAGGGTTTACCTGCCATGAACCCTAAAGCCCAAACCCTGGACCCTATTCCCTAAACCTAGGCTCTAGGCCGAAAACCCAACACAAAAGAGCTCTCTTGCAGACTGCCGGGTGGTAAGGGTTCGATGGTATGTCTGCTTAGAAGACTCATGGGTTTGGGGTTTATTCAATTACAGAATAGGGCTTTGGGTTATAGCATATCATATATAGGGAGTATAAGGGTAGAATGTTGGTAGTTATTCAGGCTTCTACTGGAGTTGATAATTGGTCTTTTTTTTGCGTGCCAGCTTGGGACTTGTTTTAATGTTATTGTAGTTTCGCCCCAAGAAAATGTTAAGCTCATTATGTGATCATTATAGTTGTAGGAGGATTCCAGTTTCGGGTAACATTGTTGCATTATCACATACCTAGGTGGCACTTTGGGATACTTGATCACTTCCCTTTGTCGTATAAGGGAATCTCTTCGACATGACTTTGAAGGCCTTCGAGGTACCACCTTAATACTTAGAAGCTTGAATCCTAAACCGTAAACCTTATCTTGCCCCAGCCCTTCTCAGAACTAATTTTCTGAGAGGCTTCAGGATTGGGAAGATTTGTTCGTTTAGGGCTTAGGGTTCTTACCATAGGAGTACAAAGGAGGGACGACCCAGTAGAATCCGCGACTAACTGTCGAAATCTGCGTGATAGTAATCCATCCCACCATCAGTTTGTATTGCACACACTTCAAGGCCCCACAGTCCACATTCGTTCAGATTTGGGACTCGTTATGATAAAGATTATAGTATTTCGGGGTCTATATTGGGGTCCCCCTATGTGGGTGGGGTGTACATGTCGTTTCATCGGGTGGAGAAGGTTTCATGTTCGCGGGAAGGATTGCTGGTGGCCCGCAAGCTGTTCCGTGCAGTTGGCTAGAATAAAGGGACTTTACTGGGAACCCCAAACAGGGAACCCCAAGAGTATAGTAGGTATATAATAGGAACATACCTACCGGGGACCTTATATTCCTATTATATACCTACTATATTCTTGGGGTTCCCTGTTTGGGCTTCCGAGTAAAGTCCCTTTATAGAACCCTGCACCATAAGCCCCTGAACCTCCCAAGCAAACGCGACATCCCAAGCTCCCCTGACGAAAGTCTAATGCTTTTCCACAGCCCCGAACCCTACATGAAGTGTACGACTTTTTGAAAGTGTTTGTGAGTTCATACAGGGTCCTGTCTACGTAGGGAGACCAGAAATCGAATTCCCATGTCACATGTCCCTGTAAAACTTCTTCTTCGCTCCCTGGCTTACACCCGTCCTGCAAGCAGGAGGTGCCAAAGTGGGTGAAGGATGCCTTCGTCCCGCGCCGTGACTTGCTGTGATCAAAAGCGATGTTGCAAAACGATCGCTGTAGGGTCCTGCTGGCATTCCAGGGTACCACCATTTTCGGAAATTCCATGTCAACAAGAATATAGAGTTGATGTCCCAATCCAGGGGCAAGATGAAAACAAATGCTAGTTCTTAAATGGTGTCGATTATCAAGAGCGCACTCGAAGCGAATACAAATCTGCAAGGTCTGCAATTTGACATTCGCAGTACTCGTATGTGAGCTATGGTCTAAATTAAACTCCGTAAAGTAGGGGATTATATATGGAAGCATTATACGGGTTTCTAAGGGGGATACTAGGAGTTTAGTTTATAGCTCATATGCAGGAGCTTTTGTCCCCTGGCAATAGCCGCGGTGCTGCTCCCCAGACCCTAAACCCTAATCCCCTAAACCCGGAACTCTAAAGACCCCTACACCCTAAACACTGAACCGCTTTGGGGGCTGCAGAGCAGCTATGCCTGAAAAGGGGCCTGCTAACCAGGCCCAACAAGTTCAATTCACGAGCACAGCCAAACAGAGATTATATAATCTCTGTATATAGCCCCTGTATGTATCCCTGCTTATGTCCTAAATAACCCCTAGGGCTTAGGGCTTGGGGTCTATTATTACATATTATGAGGCCCCAAGAAGCCCCGAAGTGGGTTCAGGATGTACGGGCCGACGAGCTAAACATTTGGGGTCTAGCGTTGCAATGCCAAGATGCCTGAGTTCGTTCATGTGAGCAGTGGAGGCACCCCTATGTTTAGTGTAGTCCTTTATAAGTCCTTAATAAGCCATTAGATTATGTAGGAAAGATTATGTAGGAAATCTTGACTGTATCTCATATTGTAGCACCTGATCCTCATATCATCCAAATTGCGTTCGAGAAAGCGCTTGTACAAAAGCTACAACCCTAAGCCCTAAACTCAAAATCCTACATACACTGCGCAGGCCCAAATCCTAAACCCTAAATCTTACACCTTAAACTTTAAATCCTAGACCCTAATCCCCAAACCCAAACCCCTAAACCCTGATTCCTAAACCTTAAATCCCCAACCCTAAACCACTGTTTTAAAGGGATCATACTTGACCTGAGGCGAGGGCCGCCTGGCCCTTTGCCTGAGGCAATCACTTAAAACGGTCGCTTCTCCGCAAGTTTCTGGTGTATGCGGTTCAGGATTCAGGGCTTAGGGTTCTGGGTTGAGGCTTGAAGGTTTAGGCTTCGGGGTTAGGGTTTAGGGTCTAGGGTTTCGGTTCTAGATTGAGGGTTTTGGGTTTACTGTAGGCCTCTGAATACTTTGAAGCAGACATTGCCATAGCTAGATCTCAATTGGAGAAAGAAAATCGCCTTCGAATGTCTGGGTTGCTGTTAAGGAGCTTAAGTTAAGTTACCATAATGGGTATATATATATATAGCAAGTAATAGGGTTTCCCCAATATAGTAACTTAATTTAAGAATATAACCCTAAACCCTAACCCTAAACCCTAAACCCCAAACCGCGCCTTTTGAGGCACGCTGAGCGGCCCATCCGTAGAGTCAGTGTTTAGTCACGGAGCATAGACGGCAAGGCCTGAGGAATGTAGGACGGACGATAGCTTCCCATGGTCCTACAAGGGTCCACTAAGGCACATCCCTAGACCCTAAACCCCAAAGCCATGAGTCTGCTAAATAAGTATGTAGCCTTCGTGGAACCCAAGTGATTCTGCACAAGTTGTGCGAAGGATGCAGATGCTCAGCACTTCTGCACGGAGCTCAGCAGACGGATAGAGGAGGCGCGGTAGCATTCGCACCGTGGTTTCGGGTGAGGGTCCGGAAAGCCGGGCTAACCAGTCAGGGCACAGAGTTACGATGAGGCTTTATATCTTCCCCTGCGTCATGCGTGAATTTCCCGCAACAGGTGCAGTTGCAGAAAAAAGCTTACCACCCAAATGCTTCAAGAAAAGCCACAGTCCTTCACATGGCTTTGGTGTGGCGACCCTCAAAGAGCTGCATTTCCTCATAGGGTGACCTACTGAGAAGCGCTGTCGCTCAATCCTGAGCCTTCTGTTCTCAAAGTCACCATGCAGATGTCGGTTGCTGAGTCTGTCTTGTCTTGGTTGAGGGTTCAGGGTTTATTGTTGTCCTTGTATCAAGGGACTTGCAGCGAGACAACGTTACATTGGGCATCTCAACGTGGAAGAGCGGCTTGTTCCATAATCCTATTATCAACAAATCCTCAGCCTAAGGCCAGGAAACACTTTAAGCAGCACCGCGTAGGCTAGGTCATGATAGTATCCCGATTCCAGGGGCAACAGATACCCTGCACTGCCCCCTCCTTAAGTCATGCTAGGTTAGGTTCTTCGCACAATGCAGGGAAGCGCATGAAGCCCCACTTCAGCCCCTAAACCCCTGAATCCTCAGCCCCTAAACCCTGAGCCCTTAACAGCGTCAGGCGGCTGAGAAGGCTGAAATGCTGGTGTTTGAAGATTTCGACATTTCTCAGACACTGGAACAAGAGAGAAGCAGATTTTACAGCCAAGACATGAATATGAAGCTACTGGTGGTAGTAGTAGTAGTAGTAGTAGTGGTGACAAGTTTGAGAACGGCAATGACGCGTAATAGAAAGAGGCTGGTCAGAATGGTTTGTTTTCGGCTTGAGGATTCAGGGTTTTAAGGTTTCAGGAGGTTTTGGGGCTTTGAGGGCGTTAGAGCTTTTGTTCTGGTGTTTAGGAGGACCCCCCACCCTGTAATAGTGGTATACTAGGAATATAAGAGGTCCCAAATATGAAGCCTTGTCATCCTTTATAGTCGCTGTTACTAGGGCTTGTGGCTTGTAAAATGAAAGATGATCATGGATCCGAACATATTCTCGTGCTACGGAGCTGCCTTCAGGAGGGTTTAGGGGTTTCGGGTTTAGGGTTTACAGGGGTAGGCTTGAAAGTGCTTGTGAACCTTTATTACCATAATCCTCATAAAGCCATGAACATTTGATTTTTATCGGCCCCCAAACCTACACTAGTTGAGGGTTTAGGGGGCATCTCAGCTTGTACATCAGCCATCGTGTGGGGCCCTGCGTATTAAGGAGGGTTTTAGTTTTGACCCGAGGATAGTGATATGATAGTTGTAGGGTCCTGATTATAGGGGTTGTGGTAACTAAAATACATGGTTTCCGCCCCCCCCCCCCTCCCTCCACCCCTCTCTCCCCCTCTCCCCCCTCTCCCCCGCCTCCCCCTGCTCCCCGCTCCCGGCCCCCCCATAGTACCTCTCCTAGGCCCCCCCATACTTAAGGTTATTTTGGGAGAATTCGGCCTGATGAAGGTTCACTGTAGGAAGTAGGCTTTACGTAACTCTCAGACTCCCTCGAAAGTTGATGTGTGCTCAGAGGTGCAGAGTTATATGGGGTTTAATATAGGGGTTTAAATAGGGATTATATAGCGGTTATGTTTATTTAGAGGTTTATACAGGGATTTTATGGGGGTCATATTTATATAGGGGTTATTTAGGGGTTATACTTATATAGCGGCTATTTAGGTGTTGATATAGGCATCCAAATCAGGAACCCGGAACCTGAAAGCCATGCAAAACTCAGGAATCCCATCCCGATGGAGCACATCGAGTCGATGTGCCTGGCCTGACATATGCAGAATTTTCGGACAACGCCAAAAAAGTGCATACACCTAAATCTAAACCCTAAAGTCTGAACCGCGCCTAAACCCTAAACCCTGAGCTCTGAACCATAAACCCTAAACCTTGAGCCCTAAACCATAAGCCCTAAACCCTGAGCACGCAGGTTCAACAGCTTGTCCTCGCAAAGCATTCACATCGAGCGCTTACGAGCCTTTGGCATCGCCACCTTTGATGACACGGCAGCAATCCTCCTCAGTGGGTGGCTGCAAGGACTGCGTTCTGCAGGGTTTGGGCCTTCAGATGTTCACAACCTTAGGATTTAGGATTTAGGATTTAGAGTTAAGGTTTGGGCATTAAGATGCTCAGAACCTAGACATACAGTGTTGCTTCTGTCTATGCAGGAACACCTGCAAGTGGGTCCCTTCATGTGGCTACAGGTTGAGTACTGCCCCCACTCATTAAAATCATGAACAGCTGGATAATATCCGTAATGTTATTCTGGAGGGTGTGACTGCATGGAGGGCTGGGTTTTTTCCAGTAAACGTATTTTCTTTCGCCAATTCTTATATCATTTAAATGATTGATTGCTATATCTGGGAAGATATCCACATTTCAGGCAGAAATTTCGTTGGTATTTCATCACATCTAGATGTCGAACCTTTGTCCGAAACATGTATAATAACAATGGGCCCGAATGAAATCTAATGTACAAACCCGTTTACAGGTGTCATTTATCTTCGTCTGCAGCCTTGATATACCTCCTTATGTAGTCTTGTAGATAGTCTTCGGACAACCTCTGTCTAAAGCCTCCTTTGGAAGAACTTCAGCATGTTATTTTTCGAAAATCAAATGTCTCAACATGCATATTAAAGAGCCTCTATGTGGCCCTGAAAAGTTTCAGGCAGGTTTATGATTACATATACCTCTTTTTTTTTTTTAATGTACAGCCCCTTAAATAATGCATAATGTACCTAATTCCTGGCATAGACTTGCAGACCTAATGTCTATAATGTCTTGTGCTGTTTCTGCCATAATTGTATGAACCCTGATGCTTATTTGGAGCATTACGGGAAGCTTTCTGATATCTGTCGAAAGATTATTCTCATGAAGCTCATGCTAAAATGTCATTTTCCGGTCCATTTTCCATACCTGAATATGTATCAATTAAGGAGCTTGCATGTTATTATACCTATATCTTTGATTATGACCTTTGTTGTCCAGTGTTACTGGGTGGGGGGAGGACACAAGCTACAGGTCACTAAAGCGTGTAAGATATGTGTAGCACAGTTCCTCTGAAGCTGGGTACGAAGAAGCTGCTTGAAGAGGTTCATGGCTAGCCTCGGTTTAGGGTTTGGGGACTAAACCCAAAACCCTAAACCCTAAAACCCTAAACCTTTAAACCTAAACCCTAAACCCCTAAACCCTAAACCTTAAACCCTAGATCAAAAGCCAGATGGCTATTTCAACTCGCTTATGTTCTGACAAGCAATGCATCCGTCTGAATCCCAATGCACAAGTCAAGGGAACCTTCAGAAACAAACGGCCTCACGGTTTAGGGTTTAGGGTTTAGGGCTTTTCCTCAACACCCTAAACAACCAGCATCCTGCAAATTTTGTCGTTGTAGAAAATCTTCGGCCTCCGGCCATAAACCCTGACGGGGTTAGGGTTTAGGGCTTTGGGTTTAGGGCTTTGGGTTTAGGGTTGAGGGCTTAGGGTTCAAGGCTTAGGGTTTAGGGCTTCAGGATTAGGGCGTAGGGTTTAGGGTAGAATCCCCACCCAATGGTGGATTAGTCTCCACTGTCTTTCCCATTCTGTGATTCCCTGCCTCAACCAGATGTCAACAAATCCGAATCACCCTAAATGCTAAACCCCTAAACCCTAAAAACCTAACCGCTAGTTTCTGAAGCATGGCCCAGAGATAGCTTTGGAATGAACAGATGTAACCAATCATGGTTTTTTCTTCAAAATTAGGGTGGGGTACCTTTAAACGTTTAAAGGGGTCGTAGGAGATATATAGGATTTAGGGACAGGGTTTAGGGCTCAGGGTTTCCCCAAAGTTGCAGGGGGGGGGTGTAGTTTTCTCGCAGGGTCCCTAGTCTGAGGATTATAGTGTTTGGGGTCTACTTTCAGGTCCCCTTATTCTAGGGAAACTACATTGTTGAGGTTTAGGGTGTAGGGTTTAGGGGTTTAGGGGTTTAGGCTTTAGGGGTTTAGGGATCAGGGGTTTAGGGTGGGGTTCCATGCCACCGTAGCCTTTTGGTCCTGTTTTCCAGCCCAGACGCCCTTTACCCTTCATGGTCAACACTTGGGACCTTCCTAGCGCGTAGTTTAGGAGCCTAAATAATTACCAATATGATGGTTCCATATTCCTTCTATAACTATGGTTTACGGCACCTCAAATGGACTTCAACATGATATTGGTAATTATTTAGGCCCCCGTAGTAGTTTACGTGGACCACCACCGTGTAATTGTGGTGTGGTAGGAATACTATACGAGGCCCGTAATACAATCACCATTACCCCTTATTATGGGCACCATTACTGGGTAAGGCCCAACACCCTAAACCCTAAACCCTAAACCCTAAACCCTAAGCAACCCTAAGCCCTAAGCCCTAAAGCCTGAGCCCTAAACCCTAAACCCCAAGCCCTAAGCCCTAGACCCTCAACCCTAAACCCAAATGCATGTGATGTGTGGCGTAGGGGTCTCGGCGGACAACGCTCCGCACGAGCTCCACCTCAGCCATGCTCTCAGACTTGCTACGATGTAGTTTAGAGCTAGGGTTATATAGGGATTATATGGGGATATTGGAGAAGAAAACTGGAACTAATCACTGTTTAGGGTTTAGGGTTTAGGACCCCAACAGTAGGCAAAATAGTAGCTCAAAATCTTTAAAGACAGCGCAAAAGGCGATTATTCTACATACTTTTGGGTTCAGGTAGACCCCAAACCCTAAAATTTGTAGGGGTTTACATTGTAGGGTTCGGAGTTAGGGCTATCGGTTTCAGGGCTTTCGAAGGCATACGCTCATGGTCTAATATTGAGGTTTTATGGGGGCAAGGGTTTAGGGTTTAGGCTTCAGGCCCTGAACCCTTATAATCGCCTTCAAGGAGTTGACACTATAGCTCAACTGGTGTCGGCGGCTGCCTGACGATCTGAGTACCAAAATGGACTGCTTTAGGGGTTTTATTTTGATTCAGATTTTAGGGATTTGGGGCAAGAAAAGTGTTGTTATGTATGGGGGTGCTAACCCCATAAAGGAGAATGAAATGAAAAGAATATGGACAAATTAAATGGATGCTGTGACGATGCTTTGGGTATATAGGGTGGATACCTAGTTTTTGAACTGCGCCATTTGAGGGGGACCCTCGTTCTGCTGCACGGGAATTATTGGCACATGCCTGATAAACTTGAGCTACCAGCTCGAGTCTAGAAAGATGCAACGGTTGTGTAGGAAAATCGCGAAGGACGCCAAAATCTGGATGAGTTACTTGATGCCAAAAATCTTTCACAACCTTGGTATACAATAGCACCATAATTCCCAAGGTATAAGGTACTTATGGCCGTGCAGGATTTTTAGTATCCACCGTTATAAGCCCAAATATAGTCCCAGTTTCCATGTCATTTTCCATTTGCTTTTCCATTTGATTCTCCATTATGGGGATAATAGCCTCGTACAGAATCCCTATATAATGCCTTCATGGCACCCTATCCCCAAATCCTCTCAACCAACAATAATCGAGAATCAGATGGCAAAAAAATGGAAAACGTAATGGAAACTGGGTTGACATAGGGATTTAGTTTGTAGTGTACGCGGAGTTTGAAGCTGCCCATGATACACCGGACAGTATTTGATTTATGGGTTCCCCTACTACTCCCGTACTATTCCCCCCAAGACTACCCCTCTAGGTTCCCCCTCAATGAACCT
Organism: Symbiodinium pilosum; assembly: GCA_905231905.1. Lineage (NCBI taxonomy): Eukaryota > Dinophyceae > Suessiales > Symbiodiniaceae > Symbiodinium > Symbiodinium pilosum. The sequence goes on from CAJNIZ010042730.1 coordinate 19,446, forward strand.
TAATTCGGCCTAATTACCCCTAAATACCTTATCTAAGGCGGGAACCTCGGGGGGGCAAGGGAGAGAGGGGAGGTAGTAGGGGAACCCATGATTGATCTGATGTTCTGAAGCCATTTGTCTGCAGTTTTCCAGGCTCGGGTCGGACGCAATTCGCGGGGCTGACATGGCGTGGCACGGAGTGGATTCTTCCCCAGACAGTGAGGCTTGCCTGGTTTGGTGCTTTGAGCATTGCCAGAAGCCGGAGCAAGACGAACTGCGCGCACAAATGCAGAATCTGGCAGAGATGTTCGGATTCAATTTCCTATGCTTTAAGAAGTGCATGGGTTTCCAGAGCTGGCTACAGGGCAGAAGGGGAAGCGTACTGCTTGTCGCAGAGTGGCGCGAGGCAAAGCCCATCATGGAAGCCCTTGACAAGACCATCGAACAGCCGGATCTCAGAATGTGCGTTGTCACAAGGTCACAGAGATAGGTTCGAAATCAGTTTGGTTTTATTACCTATTCATCCCCCACAGTTGTTTTGGTAGGGCACCCAAACCTACACTAGGTCAGAGCAGATGATGCGCCGTGCCTACACTTGGTCGAAGAAGCAGCTCAAGGCCGACATCATGCTCTCGTCCGGACTTAGGATTCGGGATGTCGAGCAGCTCCTTGCAAACTACCTGAAGACGCAGGTCTTGAGTTGATTCTTAAACCAGTTTCAACCTGTGGGAATGGCAAAGCTATAGTATTCCCTTCACCAACCCTCATAATACTCCATCATATAATCCCCCATATAACCCCCTTTAAGCCTTTAAGCTACAGCTCAGACAAGGACGGCCCCAGCTGCACCTGTGACGGTGTCACCAACTTCTCCAGTGCCGGCCCCGTTGTGTGCTTCGTCCTCGTGGCCAACGAAGTCAACGTTGACATCACAACCGTTTCGCTGGCTGTCACTCTGAGGCGAGCATGCTCCGAACCCCGCCCCCACTTGTGTTTCAACTAGCACGGGACATGTCCCTTTGAAGGAGGGGTGGCGTGAGTGTATCCTCCCGACCCAGAAACCTATTTGGGTAGTTGTCGAAATTATGGCCCCTTTTTGGATCCCTATTATAATACGGCACATAATAAATAGGGTACCCAAAAAAGGGATTAATAGGGTATATATAGCCCCAATATAATAGTTTCCATTTTCTTTTCCATTATCCCCATAGAACCCCAATATAGCCCCTATAATCCCTATATTTAGGGTACCCAAAAAGGGACCATAATTTTGACAACCACCGATTTTTATTTTTCCGCTGCTTTGGGCCTGGCAAAGGCAGGTCCCAGTCGGCAGAGCCAACAGCCTAAGCCCCGGGAAGGTCCAGCAGAAGCAGATAGGGTTTAGGGTTTAGAGTCTAAACTCCTTAAAAGGGGTTATATAGGGGATTATAGAGGACTACTATAGGGCTTATTAAGGGGGATACTAGGAGTTTAGACTATAGCTCATATGCAGATTTCTCGATTAAATAGCCATGACCCCAGACCTAAGATGGGGGTTTCCCAAAATTAGGGGGTACCATTGTAGGGGCCCCCCTAGAATAAGGATGATAGTATATTAGGGTCTCTGTTGGGGTCCCTTTATTTTGGGAAACTACCAAATGAGAATCTGGGCCGCAGAGCTTGGGTTCACCTTTTTCGGAGCCCTCAACAAAGGGCCCTAATCTCAAGCTCATAGCTCTTACTGTTGCAGGGTTTAGGGTTTAGGGTTTAGGGTTTCAGGTTTGTCAAAACTTTGGGTCAAGGCAAAAGCCAGCATCCTCCAGCCGGAGCTTTGAGCAACAATCCTGTTGATGGAGGAAATCTTGCACCACCTAGAGGCCCTAAACTACTGTAATTCCTAGGACTTTAGGGACTTAAGATGGTGCAAGATTTCCTCCATCAACAGTATGTCCAATTTTCTAGGCCTTGTCATAATGACATAGCCTAGCAACACTTCCCTTGACTTGTAAGGTTTTCACAGGCAAGAGCTGCTGTTGGGCCGCCGTGAGAAGACGCTGAGCATATCGCAGCTCGAATGTTAAATGCCCAGCATTGCCATGCATCCGTAAACCCAAAACACCCTCCACCCGAAACCCATAGAACTAACACCCAAACCCTAAATCCTAAACCCTAAGCATCCTCCACCCTAAGCCCTTAGAACTAACCCCTAAACCCCTATTCCTAAACCCTAAACATCCTCCACCCTAAACTCTTACAACTAACCCCAAAATCCTAAATCCTAAAGCGCGTCGTGGTTTTGAAGCGTTCGGGCAGCTGAACAATCCCCACGCCGTCTACTTTTGAACTGCTACTCACTTTCATGTGAATTTCCATATGCGCCTCAAAATCTGCCCTCTTGAGGAGGGTTTAGGGTTTGGGGTTTAGGATTTGGGGGTTTAGGGTTTAGGGAATAAAGTTTAGGATTTAGGGGTAACAACGCTGCTGCACGGACACCCCTGCAGCCATGTTGACCAAGAAAACTTGATCATGAGCAACGAGAGCTTCTACTGTAATCTTGCACTGGCGCTTCTTGACTTGGTAAGGGGAGGAATTCAAAGAATGGCGCTGGCCAAGTTTTCATGCTGGTCATGATGTAGTCGAGAAGCGGGGTATACACTTTGACCGCCTCCATATAATCACAAAAGAAGTGTAATACTGTTGAGAAACTATAGTCATTTCAACCTTCTTTCCCATATTCCTTTCCATTTATGCTTTAGGAAATATTGACTGCAGCTCATATGGTAGTTTCCCAAAATCGGGGTACCCCAAAATAGACCCCAACATATTATACTCCTTATTACAGTGACCCCAAAATGGTACCCCTAATTTTGGGAAACCCCATATAAGCCTGAGCCTTGAACGTCCCAACAAGCCAACAGTCTCAGCCCCAAAGCCCCAAACCCCTAAACCCTCAACCCCAAACCCCTAGCAACTCACACAGGCTGGAAACAAAGCGACAACTCCGAACCATAAGCCCGAAACCCTAACCGTCCGAAGCGGTTTAGGGTCTAGGCTTTAGGGTACCTCTTTGGTAGCCCCAAATAAGAGTCCTAACCAAGACACCCATACCAAACCCAAAAAGGAACTAATCCCATCATAGTAGTTTTCATTTTCTTTTCCATTATCCTTACATTATCCCTATATTACCCTTTATTACCCTGAACCCTATACCCTGAACCCTAAAACCCTATTGGAGGGTCTAGGCAAGCCTAGAAGCCGAAGCCCCAAACCCAAAACCCTAAAACCCCAGGGGGGGGGGTTTAGGGTTTAGGGTTTAGGGATTGATGAAGAGCAAAAGCCCTACATACTCATAAAACTCGGCCGTAAACCAGGAACCTCAAGCCCAAAACCCTAAGGGCAGTTGAGTACGAGCGGGAATCGGCGGTAGGTGGTGCAGGTTTCAGGTGCTCTGGAAATTGTTGTTTAAGGTTTAGGGTTTCGGGTTTGCAGGGGTCCAGATTTAAAGCAAAATGGGGTTCGAATCAACGGATACATGGCAACCCTTTCGCTTGTTAAAGCCTTAAACCCTGAAACCCAAACCCCGAAACCCTAAAGCCAAGCAAATGGGCCAGTGCTACATTCCTCCACAACCCAATCCAGAATCGACGCCTCAAATCCGATTAGTGTTTAGGGTTTAGGGTTAATTCGATTTCTACCCTTCACCCTACACCGTTTGGCTGCATACGTTGACCGATGAATTCCTAACCCAAAAGCCGGTAACCTCCTGAATGAGAGTGGCTCAAATCAACTACAATCATCCTCAAACAGGGGCTCCACAATCTCCCCTGAACGCTAAGCCCTGAACCCTAAAATGCGCGAGGAGAAAGAAACCCCCACATCTCCACATGCCCAAACATTGTAAGTTTTGAGCACCAGGCGATTGCGCGCTGACGGCAGTGGGCTTCCGCGCCATCATGGCTCCTTGACATTTGGGGTATTTTTAAAGCCATTTTTAGGGATATTAGGTGCTATATAGGGGGCTTAAAGGAATATTACAGGGATTTATAGGGCGATGCAGCCAGGCATTTCGTTCTGGAACCGTGAGGGACCAGGATCCCTAAACCCGAAACGCAAGGTTGAGCCGCTTTCGCCCTAAATAAAAGGGTTTAGGGTTTAGGGATTGAATCCCCTTAAGTTTCTTAGCAGCGACCCAGTCTAGCCAGCCATAAGTCATAAGCATGCTAGATCGCATCCCACATGTATATCGACAAAAGCACCTAAGTAGGACCCTAAGTAGGGTCCTAAACCTTTCCAAGATGTCTTGATTAAAGCATCGACAAGTAAGATTCTAAACTTGACTGTTATCATGATGATGATGATGATGATGAACATCATCATGAGAATGGCAGTATGGACAACTCGAAACACGGGTGAACTGCATCGTGGGTTGAGATCTTATTGATGCTGAACGCCCTGCATGACGCCAGTCTACAGTAGTGCCATAATTTGCAAGCTTTAGAGTCCTAAGCTCTAAACCCTAAACCCCTAAACCCTTAACTCTAGATCCTGCTGGATTCAGAAATCTACCCTATAAGCCCAAACAGGAATCCCAGTCTGTAAGCCCCAAACCCTTAACAGTACTATGAGTACTATGCATGTCCTTTTCCGTTACCACTCGATGAGCTATAGCCTAAACTCCTTCAAGGGGGTTAGAAGGGGGATTAGATAGGGGGTGCTAAGGGGGATGCTCGGAGTTGAGATTATATCTCAGATAACCTCTAGTACTGGAAGTACAAACCCTAAATCCTTCTTTACTGCAGGATGCCTTAGTGGACAACAGCGTCTTCCCGGCGCCCGACCCACGACATCCTTCGCGTGGACAGCTTCCGCTCTACATGAGAGTGGCGCAGCGGCCCGTGATGTTTTCCCTAAACCCTTAACGCTAAAGTCTATTTTAGGGTTTAGGGCTTCAGGGCTTTAGGGGTTTAGGGTTTGGCTAAACCCTAAACCTTGGGTCAGTAACAGTTGGAGAATATTTATAATATGGCTATATATAGCCCTTAATAGGACCCCTAATATAGACTGTCACTGAAGGGGGGGGGGAACAGTACCCAACCTAAACCATCAAAGCGTTGCTGAAGTCAAGGTTTGAATATTCTTGAGCC
>CAJNIZ010042731.1:0-15189 GCA_905231905.1 Symbiodinium pilosum
AACCAACCAACCAACCTAAACCCTTAACCCCCAAATCCCAAAAACCCCTAAACCTGACACGGAATCTCCTTAAAGGATCCTCCCAGGCAGCCTGAGTCCGTTTAATGGCAGCTGTACTTGGAGGGGCGAGGGGGGGGGGGGTTTAGGGTTTAGGGTTGAGGGTCTAGGGTATCCCCTTTATTAGGTCACTTCCCAAGTACCCAGGGCCCTCCAAGTACCATCTCAAAAGCTGAGTGTGTGGCCGGATGCGGAGATCAATCGCCTGAATAGGGACGGTTCGTCACTATGGATAAACTTACGGAACCTCACAGGGTTTATGCAGGACGGCCTTTTAGGTAGCTGTATGAGTGGGGAACTCTATAGTCAGCTCCCCTCAAGAAATAGGAGCGGCGCGAAGGACCATAAATTTCTGGGAGTTAGTATGGAGAATGAGGGAATATGGAGTATAGGGAGAACATGCCCTTTTCCCTACTAGGCACCAGTAAGGTTATATGCTCATGGGGAGACTCTAGCTAATGTTTCAGAAGCGCCCATGTGAAAATCAGCACGTGTGCTTGTGCGTACGGCCATTCAAAAGACACTACGCAGAGTCTGCCATCTATTTGCTTCGTGGGTTTCCAGCCTAACCATACACAGTATGCCTGTCCGAAGCGGGATGACGCCTTCAGAGCATCCACCTTCTCCAAGTACTTGGGGATAGATGCAGAGGAGTCCTGCCATGAAGCTGTGGTTTTGAAACCCTGGGTCTTGAGCCACTTAAGTTTTAGGGATGGGGGCCAAAGGATTTTTTTTAACTTGGGCCTTTTTCAGGGTTTAGGTTTAGGTGTTGGGCTTGAAGTTGAAACTGGAAAGCTGGGTCCTGGGTGTTAAAGCCTTCCAAGCTCACAGGACCCTCCGTGACCTTGGCAACCAACAGTCTCTGTCGGAATCTCGTCTTTCCACCATAACACTTAACACCTGAACTCCTTAAAAGGCTGGGAGTATGTAGGGGATTATGTAGGGGAGTATCTTAAGGGTTATTAAGGGGATAAGAGGATTTTGGACTATAGATCTGTACTTAAAAATTTTAATACAGGAAAGCCCAAGAAGTGAGGGGTCTAGGTCCTAGCTAAGTGCCAAAAACCCTAAACCCTAAACCCTAAACCCTAGTTTCGGAAAACAAGCGCCCCGTGGGGACTGGACTGGATATTTGCAACATAAGTGTTGAATTGAGGGGGAGACAACAAGGAAAACCTGATCTTGACAAAAAAAGCCTTTTGTCTCTACTGCGGCATACTTACCTGCAAGAAGATTTCTATATTGGAGAACGAAATTAACTAGAGTCAGGACTCTGGGAGCAATGCACGCTCCTCAAACTCATCAAATATTAGCATCCCTCGCCCTAAATCCTAAAAACCTTGGCCCTAAACCACAGAAATCCCAAACCCTAAACCCAAACCAGTTTAGGGTTCAGGGCTTAGGGAACCCCAACCCCCCTAACCCCTAAATGCAAAGCACTACCTCACCGAAGGGCTCCTAACATAAACCCATTAGAGGTTTAGTGTTTTAGGTTTTTAGTTTAGCGTTTTAAGGCTTCAGGGTTTAGGGCGATGGAAGTTCCAGTTTCCGGTCCATTTGATGCTCTATTATAACCCTAAACCATATATATCCCCTTAAAGGGCCCTTAAAGGGTCCTCTATATAACCTCCTTCAAGGAGTTTAGACCCTAAACCCTATAATCCCCTATATAAGCCCCCTTTAACAAGTTTAGCCTATATTCAGTCCCAGACATCACCTCACCAAGGGCTGTCTCCTGTAGGAACTCCTTTATTCGCTCTTCCTCGGTGATGAGGAAGGTGTACCTGAGCCCATCTTCCCAAACAAACCCATAGAAATGCCAAAATTTGAGGTTTGGGGTTTGGGGATTAGGGGTGCTACGTCTCAACCACTTGTGGTGTGTCTTCCAGTAGAAGTATCCAACTTACAAGGTGCCCGGTCTCAACCACTTTTGGTACCCAGAGCGGAATGATGCGTGCACTTGGCACTTAGGGTTCTAAGCTGCTGAACAAATGCGGGCTTGTGATGTATACAGCCCATATAAAGACCAGGAGAATGTTTGAGGGAGTGCACAAAGAATATACAGGAATGGTGTAGGAACTGTTTGAGTGAGACTTGTATGGAATCTCATAAGCACAGAAGACTGACACACGGATTGTCCGGTAGTTTTGGCTTGCCTGACATACATCGGAATTGTCACTGGATGCCAAGAAAAATACATGCACACGAAGGTTAATCAGACTTCCCTTGGGTCTAAGTATGATCAACGGCACCTAGCAACAGCAATTGCGCCGGGGTTAGTCTACATCAACAGTAGACCACTTATCATTGACTGTTTTCAGGGGCCCTTGCTACAGAAAGCAGCGAAATGGTAGTCGTCTTCCCGGAAGATTCTGCCATGCTGGCAACATGGTTGTCTGCATTCCTCCCACTTCTACGATGGTTGCTACTGATATGACCATGGCAGAGTCATGTGTTTCTACAAAGCAAACTTCCTCTTCCTAAAATGGCCACTATGGAAAATTACGGAAAATATGTCCTCTGTTTGTGTTCTCGTAGACCCACAGGATCCATAAATGCCCATGTTGCCTGAGTGGCTGCAACAGTGCGCAAAGCTGAGGTCAGAGCTCATCATAAATGCGCACAGCCTGGATACGTCTCATGCACAAAGGGCCCATGTGAGCTGCAGTCAAGATTTCCCATATGTTGTTCAAGGATATGGTAGGGATACTGGCGCGTCAAGTGGAAAAGAAAATGGTCCATGAAATGGATACTGCTACGCTATTTAGGGATGTAGCTCCCATCTACTTAAGGACATGGGTTCCTAGTATTATTGCTAGGGAATATCTTCGGAACTATGCTACACTCCCGAAAGTACCTCTATGTCCCCCTGTACTGGTTTCTTGGTGACCTTCTAATATTGCCAGTAGCTGTCTACACTTAGGGCTCCGCGAGGCTTACCAACCCTAAATATGCTATCATAGTCCCTACAATCTACCCCCTTTCCCTTCTGATCACCAGGCAGAAGACCCTCCTCTTCCTGACCCTAAACCCTAACCTCTGTATCCTAAACGCCGAAGCCCAAACCGACCCAACCTCCGAGGCGTTACCCATGTTGAACTGCACCGTCCGCTCGATGAGCTTCTCCGCCTTGCTGTTCATGGGGGGGTGGGGTGGATGGAGAGGCAGCTTTGTTACTTGAAGGACTTTGGGTCTCAGGCTTCGCGCTTTCAGAGTTACAGGCTTGAGTTTTTTAGGGTTACACGCTAAGGTTTTCCTGTGAGGCTCAGGCTGTGACCTGTTCCACTGCCAGCATATATATATATAGACATATCTAAATATGCTCTCAAGATCTCAGTGGGTTTCAAGATTAAGCCCTTAAACCGTTCAACTCCGTCTCATGTGTCATGGCTGCGGAGAGAAACAAAAGAGGAAAGATCAATCCAAGGGAGATCCGTCGACTTGCCTGCTGCACGTACTGCTCGTCTAGGGAGGTGCCCCACCTGGGACGGTCTCAAACATAGGGAGCTTTATCTTGGGCTGGGCCCCCACCCACTAATAGTGACTATTACCCTAAACCCTAAATCCTAAACCCTAAATCAATAGCGGTATACTAGGAATATACAAGGGCCTTAATACAATTACCGTTCCCTCGTGTGGTCACTATTAGTGGGTGGGGGCCCAGCCTAAGCTTTATCTACTTAGATGATGGTAGGAGGGTTCTGAACTCGCTTTTTGCCACAAGATGTCCGTCGCCAATGAAGTTAATGATTTGGGATAACAACGCAAAGCAGGCTATTCTATTCAGGCGTGAATGCTCATGATGTTCCGGGCCCAGAGTGCAAAACGACAAGGATCCCTTGTATACTTCAAAAGCCTCAATAATTGCAAGAATGTCTTAAATCTGCATTCTACCAGTGAGTATAGCCCAGTCCTCATACTTCTGCACAAGGCTTACTACAGCTTTCTTGCTCATTGCCTAATGGTCACCACCATCATCACGCTCCATGCCTGTATTCCCACAAGGCTCAACCATCTATATGGTACATGCTTTGGGCCTACAGTGGCCCAAGCCGATATAGGGTACATGCTTTGGGCTCCCATGTGTTGCTACGACGAGGCCTTGGGCACGGGTACACATGGTTTGGTTGATTGGCTTTTCTACTCGCCGCAATGAGGTGCCCCGGCCACTTACCGCATCCCTCATTTTGCAACCTCTCATCAGAAAACTTGATCTTTCGATCTCATTGCATAGTGCTGCATTAGCTGATGGTGCCTATTTGCATAAGTTACAATGGTGTCAGCTAGGAAAACATTACGGGACATATTTGCACAACCCACTGTCCTCTAGAAGCATTTCAACATTTTAAGGGTCACCGACTTCCTTAACTTAAACGATATTCCCGCCAGAAATGCCCGCTAGTGTTGACAGGGGATGGCCAGTTGAAATTGACTTAAGGCATAGTCCTTAGTTAAGCGTGCATGGATCTTCCCTACAATATCAGGGCATAACCCCTGCATGATGGCTGCTGACATGCAACTCGAAAAATCCCAAAAACCCTAAGCCCAACCCTAACCCCAAGCCCTCTGAATACTGCTGCCCAGCTGCAAGCACTTACCTTCCTTGGCACCCGCACCCTGCACACCCTGCACGCAGGACTGGATTGTACTTTCGAAAGCTCCCAAGCATAGGGGGAACGGAGGATCATTCATGAAGAGGTCACCTAGTAAGAAAACAATAAGGGAAAGTGACAATTATCCCAATGGTCGCCTACCAGAGCACCCATGCGGTATCAGTTAGTTCTTTGTGGGAGCATGACAAGCCAAAGAGGACACTGTATCTAAAGTTGTTTTCCATGACATCTCCCAGATACTGTCTTACAGATAAAAACTCATATCTGTTGACGGTTGGGTCAAGGCATCAACAACTGAGATTGAAGTAATTTGAGTCTTGCCAGTGAACCAAGTTCCGATGACTTTGCTCTTCTGAGGTCTGCTATAGGCTGCCTGCACCCTCCGACGTATCCCTCTTGATGTCTGTTCGGTTGATTTTTGCTAGGGTCTTTCCAGAACCCAGGAATGTGCAAAATGCGAAGCCACGCCCCCTCTATGGAAGAAAGCTGCCAAGGAACGTTGCTAGACTAAACATCCCGCTAACAGCTTTCAAGCTTCGTTTTCTGGCTACCCTGGGCCCTGGGCTTGCTGCACTATCCCACCCCACGAAACCAAAACTCTCTATCCAGCAGAGGCTTAACAAAAGCAGCACGGGCGAGCGTTGTCAGCCCTTGGGTCATGCCTTCGAGATGTTACAAAGGGCGAGCCCAGCAAGGGGAGAGCTAGATATGTGAATCCAGAGATGCAAAAGATCGGCACATAGTGATGGGACTGTGTCTTGGGACCCACCATGGAGAGTTTGGAATCTAAGTACGTACTATTTGGGTGCTAGGACGGTTAAGGGTTTGGGGAGACCTCGAAATAGTGATCTAATGATCTCCAAATCAGGCTTACTCGCGCCCTGCCGCCACTGGGAGTGGTTCCAGCTGATGATCCTAAAGCATGTGAACAGTCCGCCCAAAACTCCTGCAGACGTACAACTAACGAATCGCCCGTTCCCGAAGAGGGCATCCTCAAACACTTGTTCCATGCGGATGGGCCTGTATTCGACTTTCCGGCGAGGGAATGTCGTTCAGGCAAACCACAAAGTCCCGGAACCTCAGACAACAGACATTCGTGTGCCACCAAGCTCAGGCTTTGGATGTGTGATGAATGCCTATCCGGCTCCTGCCCGAATCCCGTAATGTTTTTCACGAGCCGGTTATCTTTGTAAGCAGAAGAGTTCATCCTATCTCCAGAGCTGATTTAGGGGAAGAGCTTCTACCCAGGGAGCCCAATACCCCTTACTCAAGGAATGTAGCTTAAGTCATATTAGGCACCTAATGCCATTCAGTGTATATTCCTCAATTAAGGGGTTTTGGGCTCTCTGGGTATCAGAACATCCAAGAAGGATGCAGTCAATTTCTCTATGCAAGGAAGTAGGGCAAGGCGGGCCCGGGGTTGTGAGACTCTCAAAAAAAGTGTTTAGGGTTTTGGGTTTAGGGTAGAGTTTGGGGGGGAGACGTAGAAACGGACCCCCGCGGGATAGCACAAGAATTAGTTTAACAAACTACCACCTCGGAAAACCCAACTATAGACCCCCACCTTATATGGTCCTTATTACAACGACACTTTACACGCCCAGCTTCCATCTTATTTTCCATATGTCATGTTCACGTCATTCTCCATTCCCAGCCCTAAACTTTAAACCCCATATATCTCTATGTTCCTATAGTTTCTATACCCGTATACAACCAGATCTTAACCGATATAGCTGATTAGAACATCGTGTTGACACCGGAAGCTCTCGAGGCGCGTGCACTCTGAGGACGCGCTCCACCACGCGCTCCGTGGAGTCTTTGAGCCTAACCTCTTCACCTGCTGTAGGACTTACAGGGTTAAGGGTTTCGGGTTTACGGCTTAGGGTTCACAAATTTTTCCAGCTCGTAACTACCAGGTCAGTACCTTTACTCAAAGTGCCTGCCACAAGGTTTAAGTCCTGATCCAAGCTGTTGAATATTACATTAAACATGTCAAAACACTTACCGAACAATTGCCGAACTAATACATAAACAATCAACCGAGTTGAAAGTGCAGCCTTCAACGAAGCTTATAAACAACAACCAAAGAAACATTCAAGTTGACGGCTTAGCTGCCCATATCAGGGGTGCGGGGTGTAACTGGAACCAATTTCGGAGTTAGGGACACCACCTTTCCACTCCTGCTTTTGAAGCAATTTTAAAAGACGGGTGAATCTGAGAGAAGCTTTCGGTTCAGGGGTTGAAGTTTCGTTTAGAGATTTTTAGGGTTAAGGGTTTAGGGTTAAGGGTTTAGGGTTGAGGGTTTAGGGTTTAGCCCTCGGCTGCTTTTGGTTGAAGGTTGGGCTGAGCGAGGAGGGTTGAAGGTGTAGCCTTATGGAATGAATCCAGAAATCCCCAAAATCAATGCTGTAAAAGCTATGACCGGATGCGTCGAACTGGGGACCATGAATCAGATAGCTACTCCTCGGGCTCCTGTTCTGCATAAATATAATGGCTCTATGCTGGTAACTGGGAGAAACTGTCTGCCACAGAGTCGGATCCTTATCTCTATGTTGTCTATCGCGTGAAAACCCCAAGTTCAGAGGAATGTCAGATACACTCTTGCCACTTACGCTGACGAGTTTCTGGGCGTACGCAAGACCCGGGCCTTTTGGCACCAGCTTCACAACCTCGAATCAGCAGACAGCAAGCGGTCAGAACTATGGGATTCCCTTTGGGCTCCGATCATTGCACGGCCCGGAAAATAGGTATCAGCCAAAGGACCATGCCAGGACCCTCCTTGTACCTCAAATGTGCATATATGGCCCCTAATGGTGAGTATTGAGGGTATATATAGAGGCTAGATGGAGGGTCTAGAGTCTAGGTGAGTTTTTGACAACCCCACCCAAAAAAACAGCAGACATGACAAACCCGTGGATGGAGTTTAGGGCATACAATGGCATGTCATTGAACATGTACACTGAGCACTGCCCTCACCCCCCAAACCGGTTTCAGGGTTCAGGGTTTCAAGTTTAGGGTTTAGGGTTCCCACACTGTAACCCTCTATCAAAGGTCATGCTAAATGCTATATGCAATTTCAAATCATTGCTATCCGACTGTTACTGAGTTGGGCCTGTACTCTACATTTACACTCGCCAAGGTCCCCTTGACAACAAGATGTATTGAGACTAAACTGGGCTCGTTTATTGTAGGGGGCAGGGAGTTTATAATTAGGGGACCCTGTCTCTTGTCCTGCAGGTCATCAAATTGTCATGTAAGAGACCCTGCTGTGTTCAAGCCAACACCCATTTTCAGCAACAGGGATCCTGTTCGAAGCATACCACCTTACCTTGAGGCTAGGAAAGCGTAGGCATTGTTCTACTTCCGCGAGAGATTTGCTGAAGGGAAAGTGTCTACTAGTACGAAGAGGCTCTCCACGCTAAGAACCGACGCTAAGGCAGAAACGTATCACCGGTAGTCTTACTGCAGTATCATCCGAAGAGCAGTCTGCGAACAAACCCGCAAAAGGCAAGCTGTGAACGTTGTGTGATTCAGAACAACCTTCCCAGCAAAGCGGAACCGTCGAAAACTTGCTGTCCAGGACTGCCTTAATTGCCAACCCAGCAACGCCCGCAATCCCGCTCAGAGCAGCCCTGCAATAGATTTCTGATGGCCAGCACAGAACAAAATGTGTTCAGCGAATACGTGGGGACCCCTCTAGGAATCCATTCCTCCACTCCCAACTTTCTCCCTGTAATTGAGATAATCCTGGCAAGGCCCTGAACTCTAATCCCCATGTGCTATAGTCTTCAACTCCTAGTATCCCCCTTAGTAACCGCTATAAGTCTCCCCTATATAGCCGCCTTGAAGGATTTCAGACTATAGCTCCTATGACGTTAGTGGGTCAGCGCCATGAGGTCTACAACATCTAGGTGTAGTCGCTCACTAAGGCACTAAGGCAGACCTGGGCCGACGAGGCACGCTCCATGGTAAGCTTTGTACCATCTACGGTAAATGTTCATGTCATGTGGGAGGGTCCAAGAATCAGGGTCCCTTTTTTGGAAGTAACCATAATGAGGATTGCGGTTTATGTCAGGGCCCCTTTTTTGGGGGACCCTTGAAAACATTCCTACATAATCCCGAAATAACCCGTGTTGGGGTCTTCCTTTGCATGGAACTGGTGAACCAGCTACGCAAGGCACTCTGATGACGTCTCGGGCGCCAGGCTAGGAAAGCGTCCTGACGCTCATCCAGATCTTTTAGCCTGCAGAAGTTCGGGATGAAACGAACACAGCGGTTCAAGGTTTAGGGTTTGGGGTTGATAGGGTTTATAGCAGGGCAAATTAGATATAATTTCAATTAATGCCAATATTATCCTGGCTAGCTTATCACTTCCACAGCCTCAAAAAGAGATGCGAAGGCGATGCTCTATGAGAACCACCATTTTGGGGTGAGGTCATGCGGCCGTGCAGAATCTTGGAACCCTAAACCGCTAAACCCTAAGCCCTAGGGCAGACATTGGACGACTTCTTGAACGGAAACGATCTCTGAACTCATAGGTGTGGCACGGCACATGCTTCAGCCAATTGTTTCTTGCGACAAGTTCTGTCTTGCTCTTCTTCCGCCTGTGCGAACATGTCGAAAGAATGCAAACACCAATGAAAGAGCAGGGTGCAAGACGGACACCCTGAGGGTCCGAGTACATAAACAAAATGCAAGTCGCGCCGAAATGAGATACTATATGGATACTTCCCGCTCCAATAACATCCTGTTTAGGTACCTAGCGGAAAGAGCCTACTGGAAGTCTCTCTGTCAGCAGCACAGGTGCTTGGACATTCCGATGGACATATTCTCACCTATCAACTTAAGCCTTGACCGAGTCCCCAATGTCTTTACAAAAGCACAACTTGCAGCTGGCAATGTAATTACAAGGGCGGACGCTCGGTTCCCATGTGGGCTGTACTGAAAATTATGGGCCCTTCCCTAGACCCTAGACCCTGAAATACTGTTGATACTACAAATCCTGCATGACCTTAGTATACTATAGCACCATAATTCCCAGTGTATAGGGTACCTTCTCTTAGTATCCACCGTAGGACCTGATTTTGGGAACTGCCCATGTTCAGACGTCAGCTTGGCTCTCGCACTGGACGACCTCCTCCGGACTCAGCGGCCTTTGGCTGGTGGCTGCTGCCAAAACATTTGCGTGGTTGTCAAATTTATGGTCCCTTTTTGGGTACCATCAATAATAGGTGCCGTATTATAATAGGGATCCACAAAAAGACTATAATTTTGACAACCACCCATTTAGGGTTTAGGCTTGCCCTAAGGTCCAAGGACCCAAATACTAGGGGTTTAGGGCCCAAATACCATTAATGATATAGCATTTGGGCCCTAGAACCCTATTATTTGGGTCCTTGGACCCTCAGGGTTGTATGGATTCTGACTTTAGGGTTTGGGTATGTCAGCATATAACTAACTGTATTCTTACTAAGGGTACTATGACTAGTACTACTCCGAATATTGACAATCATAGGGGGGCACGCTTGTAACGCTCTTCACACTTTGCAGGAACAGCTTTGGACAAATTGAAAGGGCACTTTTCCTATGGCGGGTTTTGAGACCTTCTGGAAAATACATCCAGTAAAAGAAGATTACATTTGACAAGTCGGGCATGTGCAGCCCCTTTGAATTGATGCCCCGAGAAGACTGTAACATAGGGACCCCTAGAACAGAGGTCCCAATATTTTATTTGGGGATACTAGGTTACCCAATATAGGGTTTAGGCCCCTATAATGGAGAATCAAATGGAAAAGGAGATGGACAATGAAATGGAAACTGGGATTATATAGGGGTTATTTTCCTGATTTCTGGAAACCACATTTCGGCCAGCCGAGGAACTTTGGGTCGCTGAAGCGTTTGAAGAACTCCGCATAGGCAGTCACGGATTGTGCTACCAAATGTCGGGTCCTGGGCGTTATATGGGGTTATTCCGGACTTATAGAGAGGCTAAATGTGAAAGGGATGGTGTAGGACTTCTGGAGTTTCAGGACTTAACGAGCAGGATCTAGGATGTGGAGTACATGGGGTAGGGCTTTTAGGTCTTGGAGGTAGTTACATAATGAGTTGCAACCAGGGTTAGTGTGGTCACAACCCCACTTGCTGACTTTGTGTTCGGGAGAGAACCGAGGCTTCTGGCTCATGGGATCAGTCGTCGGTTATGGAACGTGGGGCCACTACAATGAGATCCGAGCAAAGAACACATCTTCTTAGAGACGCAGCTTCTCAACCAAATTGGTCTCTTCGTGTGGTCTTTATGTATACTAAGGAGCCCTTCCCCTGAGGGTTCATGTGGGCATGCGGGTAGGTACTTGGGGCTCAAACCCTTGGGTTTTCCTGCGGAGTATACGAGCGCAGGCGTCTGTAAGGGGTTGGGGTTCACAGTCCGGTAGGATTAGTGGTGACCGTATTTTGGATAGCAGACTGGAGTGTTAAAGATAGGGATTTTAGGACTCAGGTTCAGGGTTCAGTGGGCTGTACTGCAGTGGTTTGGAGAGTGGTAGTCATCTACAGTGGAGCGCAGTGTTCAGGGCTTAAGGTGCAAGGTCCTGGGGTACTCTGCCGAGCTTTGAGTGTGGATGTGTTTTGAGGAATCTGTGTGCATCTAGTCCAAGGGTTCGGCTTGCTGCTGCGCGGAAAGCTGTGGGAATAGCTGGGTGCTTTGTATTCCGAGCTTAAGTTTTCCGATGTTGTGGTACATCTGGGCAGAAGGGAAAATGTCGCATTTCCGATCAACCTAGGACCTGGGTGCTGAAGGCTTTCCAGGTTTCAAGACACATTTTGGGATCCTCTAAGAGTGAACGGCGCTTTAAAATCTCGGCTGTGGATCCTGGCCATGACTTTTTACCTTCATGCCTAAAGCTCTTGGGGTGAGTCTTGACAAGCGAAAGTAAGCTTTTAGAAAGGAGTAAATCAAAATCCCCACGCCCTCTGCATACGACAAGGAACCTGCACTACGGCTGTCATATGCTGGCACAAAGCACGTCCTTGTGAACGCTGCCACTATATCTTCACATGTTACTCGAACAAGTGCAAGCGCATCATCGAAGCTGACGCGCTTCCTGCCAATCTGAATCTTGTACCAGCGCCATCACCATGATGATATCTGAATTTTCTCTAGATCTCTACTACTAACCTAGTGCTCATGAATCACTACTCGTATACCAGTATGACTGTTGGGCTTAGTACGACTAGAAATAGTACTGGCATGATACGTATTCCAGTGAATTTTTGGTATTTCTGGTTTTTCTTCGCAAGCCCTGAAGCATGTATCCAAGCGCCGTGCTGCACCGAGAGCAGCGCCCTCACTCCCGCGAAGAAGCGCTGTTCGGCTGGGCTCCTGCTCGGGCTAGTTCGGCGAAGTGACTAGTTAAGGTAAGGGTTTTGAGTTTTGTCTAGGGTTTAGGGCGGGGCAGGGAGTACAGGTACTACAATATCGGGGATTTTCTAGGGGAAGGTACAGGCGGATTCTCTTAACTTGAACCGCCTTCTTCTCAACAAGTATACAGGGGTTGTGCGAGTGCCCACCCCTAAACACTAAAGCCTAAGCCCTAATAAGCTCTGAAATCTAAGCCGAAATACGAATATTGCGAGTCCCCGTTCGGAGTTTTCGTGTTGATAGGGTCAACCTGTAAAAAGCCCATGTGCCTGTTGTACGTGCCTAAGTGGGCTCGAGGATCACACAGAGTTTTGAGATGAATGGCCCAATGTATAAGGGTGCTTGGAGTTATGCAGGCTCGTCAGAATTAAAGCCAACTGGAGTTGTTTAAAGATACTAGGTGGGAGTTATACAGGGTCAAATGTATCGTCCTCCCGCCAAGAAAACACTTTGCAATGCCTCGGAACTATCCTAGCACATCTCGCAAGCACTCACCCGCATCACACTTAGACGAAGCACATATGAAAACTCAACATGCCCAGCATTCAACCGCAAACAATGATTACAACCTGGACGTTCGCATCGTTTGCGACAAGTCCTGCTGATGTAATGGTTTGAGCTTGAAGAAAAAGGTTCATGTTCTTGCAGTGTTTACAGTGCGGGCGCAGAGGGGCTGAAACAGCATGCCGCAGAGCAAACTGGTGGACTCGGAGTATGAACAACACTTCGCCTCCCTTCAATAACATGCTTTGCTCCGGCGCGTGGCATGTACTTGGTCCTGAAACAAAGAGCAGACAAGAGATCCAAGGACAAAATCGAGATGAGCGGAACTCAAGTATCATCTAAACCTGGGCTGCTGATTTACGTACTGCTCTTTACATCACCCACCATCTGGGGATATCTGGGGTGAGGTCAGGCAAGGTCGTCATGACACGCAACAAGTATACTGACACCTTGAAACTGCACAAAAGTTCATACACTTCGGGTGCGCCAACCATGACTGCTTCATAGCCCTCTATGGCAGTTTAACCTTGCACCACAATGGTACTGGCCCTGGGATAATGCTGAAACAAGCGAAAACACCTTTCCCGACTCAGTGCAATTTAGAGAACCATTTGCTCATAGACCCCCAACCGAGTGCGCTGTCCTCAGGTGCAGGTTCTCCTGGCAAAGAGGGAGCTAGGTGTAACTAACTAATAGAAGACTCAAGGAAAGGCCTTGTGAGAGTTTAGAAACAGTCGGTGAGACTTTAGACATGGCGGCTCAAGGACTGACAGGCGATTTGGTCTATGTGTTACTCATAATCCCGGCTAGCAACAGCTTCGTAGTATTCTCCCGATTCAGCAGGTATGGCCGATATTACTGCTGGTCATCGAGGTTGCAGGTCGGGGTTCTGGCCTTGACAGGCGACACTAAACCCTAACCCCCCTAAACCCTAAACTGTGTGTATTCAGGGTTCTGGGTCTGTGCGGAGAGAATGTGTTCTTGCCACAGAAAAGCATGACTCTCTGCATACCAGCTTTTCGCCATCCGTTATGATGGATAGAGATTGGGTACTGGCGCCACCCGCAACAGTCTGTATTAGGGGTCATTAAGGGCTATATATACCTATTTGATAAATATGACCCAACTGTTACAGAGTGGTGTCAGTACCCGAGGTAGAGAAATCTAAGCATAGGGAAGCCCATCGAGTGGTACGTTCATCTCCGGTGTTCCATCTAGAGGACTTAAACCTCAATCCAGACGGTGGAACTACAATGCTGTTCTGGAAACGGGGTCCATATACTGTGGTTATCTCGTGGGTCTAGATTCCACACCCTAAACCCTAAACCCTTAAACCTACATCACCCCACGATAATCCGATCCAGCAGCCCTGCCTCACGGAGGATCGCGCAAACCTCCTCAAACCACTGGGACTTGAACCTCGCGTCAAAGCTGTTAACTTGGCATTCCCTTATAGTCCCCCTTAAGTAGATAGGATATGGGGTATATGGAGATCTTATGATAATATATCCCAAGCCATATTCTATTTACTTAAGGGGAATATACATTCGGCCCTCTATGTTCCCTGCAAGAGCTTCTTCCGAAGACATCCAAGGGAAGGCTTCCGTTTCAGTTTTTGCTGGCGATAGGTCCTACCTGGAATTTGCGAGATTTTGGTGGTTGAGCATACAAAGCTTCAGCGTTTGTTCTTTGGTAAACACACTTCTACTGCTGCAAGGCCTTCAGAACGACGCAGCCTCAGCATTATACAAGGCAAGCAAGGCAAGCATGTTTTTCTGCTGGTAGTGTGGTGGCGGACGTGGTGGTGGGCAGGACATGTATGATACGAATTCTGGCCTCTGCTTTTGTTCTCATGATAATTTAGCATCATCATTCCCTGAAGCTCCGATGGCTGCGTACTGCCATGCACCCAATGCTTGCCGCCCTAAACCGCGAACAATCGTTGCTGAGTGCTGCAGTGCTTATCCCGCAGTCTTGAGCCATAATCCCACAATATGCAAAATTGCGCACACAACTCTCAAAGAGGTACTCTGAAACACATGCGAATTTCCTAGCCGCTGCTTCAAACCAAACACAGGAGCCCAAGCAGAGGGACATGTACTACACAAATTCGCAGCTTCCCGCTTAGGGTGCTGCCTGGGTGCTGGCTATCTGGGATCTTTGCCGATCTTTGCTGGTATGACCCTAATTTTCGTGGATGGCCCCATTTGACTCCTAAAATGTACATGATTCCCTATTACCATAGCCCCAATATTCGGTCCCTCATGAGCACTAGTAAGAAAACGGCCACAATCAATAGTGGACCTTAGTGTGGTCTTAAAGAAATTAGACTTACTTAGCATTAAGTTGAGCCCCTGCTATGTACTACATACCTGTTTTTGCGCAACTCAATTCCAGTTCCTGAGAACCCCTGTTTCACTTCATTTTCCATCTCAGTATCCTTTTGCTTCTCCATTGTGGTCCCTGGTCACTCAATCCTAAACCCTAAACCCAAACCAACCCTAAACCCTACTCAACCCTAAACCCTAAACCCAAATCAACCCTAAACCCTATACAACCCTAAACCCTAAACCCAAATCAACCCTAAACCCTACTCAA